>AUXK01000313.1:0-10000 GCA_000482165.1 Strigomonas oncopelti | reverse complement strand
GAGAGGGAGAGAGAAGGGAGAGAAAAACAGAATAATAATAATAAAAAAAAATTGGGCTCTCTGATTTTTGTATTGATTACAATTGTAACAGCAGCAGCAACAAAATACAAACAACAACAACAACAACAGTAGTGAAGCGAAGGGCGCAAAAGATTGAGTAGTACTGTATAATGTATAATATATTTTGGTGTGTATAAATAAGCGTGAAAAAAAAAAAAAAATAGAGCACAAAAGGTAAGTAAAGTTACATTTTTTCCGCAGCCGCTTTAATCTGCGCGTATTGTTTTTTGTACATATCAATACTATTGATGTCTTCATTTTGCACATTGACGTTCGAATGAGCATTTGTGTACTTGCCCCTCACATCACTATTCTTTTTAAAATAACTACTGTTATTATTATTGTTTCGAAACTGAGTGTATAAAAGGAGGCGATTGTTTTGCTGATACGTGTGCATTTGACTATTGGCAGAAAGAGAACGTTTGGGCATGGCAAGAGGAGAAGAAAAGGGCGAGCTTCCCCTTTCGTGATCAACATTATTACTATTATTATCATTAATATCATTATTATTTCGTGTTGTTCTTGCTTTCGCGTGTGGCGTGGCGGCCAAAGGAAAACTCGTGGGCGCGTCATGTTGCACAACGCCCTCACTTTCCGAGCTCACGCTCACATTGTTGTTATTGTTATTGTTATCCTCCTTCGCCGGAGCGTACGTGGGGGCAGTGGCGGTGGCAGCAGTGGTGTCCAACGGGCGAGAAGGAGAGGGAGAGGCTTTTTCATTACTGCTGAAACTACTTTTTTGATATTCATTCTTCTTGTTGTGCTTGGCCGTTCTGCTATACGGAAGGGTAAATGTGGTCGACATCGCGGGTTGATGTTGCTGCTGCTGATACACAGCGGCCTTTGCTTCCACGAGGAGAGAAAACGGTATGCCAACGGGACGCACGCCACCGGCATCTTCGCCACTCGTCACGTCTTTTTGCATTTCAATCACCCGTAAAAGCTTCTTGATAATCTGTTTGTACTCCTTGGTGTGCTTCTCCAAATTTTTGTTGGCCTCCTCGGATAAAAGGTGAAGTTTTTTGTAGTGCATGAGTTCGTATTGTACGCCCAGATAATCGTTGTTTTGGGCGGTGGGGGGGTTGTTGGCTGAGCGATGGCTGCCATCTTTTTTTTTCCGCTCCTCTCTTTCTCTTTCTCTTTCCTTTTCTCTTTCCTTTTCCATCCGAACCCATTGCTGCATTTGCGCGTTGGTGGTCTGAGCCTTCAGATTCGACAAGGAGGAAAAAGCAAACGTAAAAAAGGAGTTTATAAAGTGAAGCTCGCTTCGCAGCACAAAGTTGAAATAAGTCTCCATCTCACTCTTTTGCTTTTCTTCGCTCAAAATTTGTTTTTGGCAATCTTTTTGCGTCGCAACCAGCTGTTTCTTTTCCGCTTCTGCCGTCTCTGTTGCCAATAAAAGTTGCTTCTTTTCGTTTTCGACTTGTTCCATCTTTTGGACGAGGGCCTCCACACGTTCATCATGCTTTTGGTTAAGCGCACGGATCGCACTCTGATGGACTTTCTGCACCTCGTCCTTGTCTCTCGCTCGTTCGGTCCACACCGATTCGAGCTGCTCACTTTGACTTTTTATTTTGTCATTTAAATAATCAATTTGGAGCTTCGCTTGATGTGTGTGCGAGTCCACAATCTCTTTCCATTTGCTGTTCGTAAATTGAGCATGCTGCAGTTCGTTTTCCAAATGCTGTGCCCGCTCCAAAAGGTCCATCATCTTTTTCTGCTCCTTCTCCTTCTCCTTTTCCTTTTCCTTTTCTTTGTTTTCCATTTCACTTATTTGTTGTTGTTGTTGATGATGTTGTAGTTGTTGTAGTTGTTGTTGCTGATGCCGCTGCTGCTGCGTCGCCTCTTCTTTAGCCGCCCTCCTTTCTGACGTCACTTCCTCCTCCCGTTTTTGCCAGCTGCTTTGCAAAGCGGCAATGTCATTTTTCAAGTGATGGTTCACATGCTGGAAGTGCTGCAGCTGGTGCTGGAGATCAGCGACGGCGCTCACCGCCGCCGCTGCGTTGCGACGACTCTCATTTTGATTTTCATTCACGTCGCTCGTGTTACTGTTATCGCCACTTGGATGCACTTTTATCTGGCTGACCGCGCTGCTGCTGCTGTTGCTTCCAATTGTAGCATTGTTAAAACGGAAATTATTACTCTCACCCTTGTCATTATTGTTTTTGGGAAAACTGTCATGGCTTTTCTGTTTGGTTGAATGCTCCGGGTCGGAGGCGGCCTCCGCCTCCGCCTCCGCCTCCGCTGCACTGATGCTTGTATGATTCGTATTATCATTGTCCTTCTGGCTGCTATTGTTCAGATTGGAATTTATACTTTGAAATCGATTTCTGTACGGCGGCGTGGGGGCGAACGGGCTCTTCAACGACGGGCGCGCGGTGGCGGCGGCGCTCAGGTCAATGTTGACATTGTCACTTGTAATACTGTCCTTCTTTTTGTTCTCCTGCTGCTGCTGCTCTTGTCCATCATGCTCTCGCGCATCAGATTGCGTCGACGTCACGGTGCCGCCTTCTTTGTTTTTTTCTTTTTCCAGCAACCCGTGCTTGCTGGCGAGCGCGGTAGCTTCGTTGTGGCCGTCATAATAGTCGTCGTAGGAGAAGTAGTAATTATTGTTATTATTATTATTATTATTCTTAGTCGCAAAGGTGTTTGTTTTTGCGTTCAGCTGGGCGTGCACCTCTTGCATCTCCACCTGCCCCAGCAGCGGCGGTGGCGGCGGCGGCGAGTGCGGCTTCGACTCGCTTTGCTGACCAACAGTGTCCACCCCATCGCCGCATTTATTTTTGTTTTTGTCCTTGGCTTCACTCACAACAACACCACCATCCGTTTCATCTTCTCTGTCTCTGCCATCATCCTCATCATTATCTGCTTCTTCTTCCTCCTCTTCTGCGGTGACCTCTACCGCGGTCACCAGCCGCTCCATACTTCGCTGCGGCGGCGTCAGCTGCGCGCTTTCGCTGGTGCTGCTGTTGCGGTTGGTTAAGCTCTGACCGTACAAACTGCGATTGTAGTTTTGACTATTGGCATTGCCGGTGAGGTTGTGATGGTGGTTGTTGTTGTTCGTGTTGCATGAGACGGAGAAGGAGTGTCCGGAGGTCGCTTGTGGGAACCCAAAGGACTGCAGCGAATATGTTTTATTCGCCATTGTGTGACCGCTTTTCTTTTGAGCTCGGTTCGCCGTGGCGAGCGTGTTCGCCGTAAAAGTAAAGGCACTGCTGTTATTGTTATTATTATTGTTATTGTTATAATTACTATTATCATCATTATTGTTAGTATTATTATCTTCCGCATTATCGTTGTTGTTGTTTGTTTGCAGCTCCAGCGGAGAAAAAAAGGCAGAAGGCATGACCGTGTTGTTGTTCAAGTTGTCAGCCTCGCTTTCACGATTGGCGCGGAGGCTGGAGGACGGGGTGGGGCACCGGCCGCCCTGAAAACAAGCACTCATTTCATCTTTGTTTTCACTAAAGTATGGGTTGTTCTCATGACTCGTTTTTATGGCGTCGTCATCGTCTGCTTCCACTGCGAATGACGAAGAAGAGGAGGACGAGGACGAGGACGAGATGCGCTCGTCGTTTTCGATGATGGACAGAATGTGGTGAAGTTGCCTTTTTAACACTTTATCAGCCTCCACGCTCACATTTTTGTTCTTGTTGGCCATGCTCGAGCAGCGGTGCAGCTGCTGTTTGCAGTACGTGCTGATCTGCATCAGTTTGTTGGACATTTCCACGTTTTCACGATTTACTTTTTCGTTGACTGTTTCGTCTGTTTTTTCATGACAGTGATAATGATGATCGCCACCGTGAGTGGCTGTTTGATGTTGTGCTTCGCCTCCGCCATAGTTTTTGTTTTCCTCGTCGCCGCAGCGGGCGTCATTGTACTGTGCCACCATCAGTTTTTCAATTTCAGGCAAAAACCATTCCAACAAAAAGTGTTTCTCGAGCTCATTTTTTATTTCGTTAACGTGAAAAGCAAACAGATTGTTTTCTTTTACATTTTTAACACAAATCACAACACTTGCATTTTCACACTGCGAGTTGTAGTTGTTGCTATTATTATTATTACTATTATTATTGTCATTATTGCTTTCTGTTAGAGGCAGCGGCACCAACTTCGGGGGCTCCTTGTAGCGTTCCGTGGCGGCCAAATCGTCTTCCCGCTCATTACTGTTGCTCTTGTCATCCACTGGAATGTCGCGGTTGTGATGGTCGCCGTCATTGTGACTTTGGTTGGAGTGACGCACACTGCCACGCGAGAGCGCAAAAGGGGCAGCGTACGAAAGGAAACTGCTCGCTGCGGTGTTTGCATTATTATTAGTACTATTGTTGTTGTTACTGCTGCCGTCGTGAACCGTTTGCAGGTACGTGTGTAGACTGCTGTTGTTCAAGTCATCCGCAGCTGCCACGTTGACAACGTAATTGTTTGTATTTGCATTGTTTTTGTGATGCAGAGATGGAAAAACAAAAGGGTGAAAGAGAGCGATGCTGTGGTTGGTACTACTTTTATTGAAACTATAATTGTGCGCTAGCCACTGTTGTTGTTGTTCTTCTTCTTCTTCTTCTTCGTTTTGTTCTTTTTCTTTTTGCCGCTGCTCTTTTGCCTCTGCTTCTTCCCTTTTTTTTGCTCTGCTTATCCTTCTCTCATTTTCTATGTAGTCGGACAGCAAAAAGATATGCTGTATGCTACTGATACTTAACAGCATATTCTTATTATGGTTCTCATTGTTATTGTGATTACAATTATCATCATCATCATTCTCGTAGTGCTGGAAAATAAAAAAAGGAAAGAAATAGCTCAGCCGAAACAAATGCAACACTTTGGCTCCGATCATTATAATCTCAAACAAATTATGATCGTTGTTCTTTTTATTATCACCATTCACATTCGTTTCGTTTCGATAGCTCGCCATTAAGTTGTCCATGGACTCCTTCACAACAGTTTGCAGAAGTTGCTCTCCCCTCTGCCACGTGATTCTTTTTATTTCGTTGCAAACTAACGTCTCCACCGAAAAGCAGAACGAGGAGACGGACACGTCTGCGTTTTCGTTTTCACTTTCATTTTCAGTGTTGGCCGTATTATTATTATTATTATTATTTTTATTATATTGATGGCTGGCATTGCTTTTGTTATTATGTAGCGGCGCCAGCGTGGTCTGCTGCATGTGCAAAACCAACTCCGTCAGTGTCGTCTCAGCCACCTCGCTGACAATAAATGGTGAAAGTGCACAGGGCAGAGATAAAAATAAAGATAGCACATTATTATAATCATTACTATTATTATTATTATTATAATCATCGTCCTCCGCGGATGAGCGGCAGCACATCAAATGCGCACACTCTTGCCAATACCAGCGGTCCACTTGCTCAAAAAGAAAACTGACCACAGACTTATTATGATTATTATGGCTATTGTTATGGTTACTGTTGTGTGCTTGGCTGCCGCTGCTGCTGCCACCGTCGGCGTTGGCGGAAGCGGATGTCGCGCTTGCATAAGAGTTTGATGAACGTAAAAGAAGTAAAGTTTTTGATAACGCCCTCACTCTTGCCGAGTTGTGCAGTTGCAGGAACAATATTTTCGATGTCAGCTTCAGCAGCTCCACCAACTCGCTCTCGCTCGGAAATTCCATGTTTCGCTTTTTTGTACTTTTATTATTATCACTACGATTATTATGATAATGATGATTCTTGTTATGACTCTGGTCCTGGTGCTGATAAAGAGGGAAGAAGTTCTTTTCGGCGGAGGTCTTCATCCATTCGTTCTCACTCTTGTTGTTGTTGTTGTTGTTAGTAATATTATTATTATTATTTTGTTGCCGTTCCTGCGAGGGTGCCATCCCCGTTTTTTTTTCTGTTGTAGGAGAAGGAATGAAAAGTAAATGAGTATTATAATGATTGCTACTATTATTATTGTTGTTGCGCATGTGCCGATTTACACTGTTACGAGGTGAGAAAGGTTCAGACCGCCCTTCTTCATTCTTATTGCTATTATTGTCCTCTTCCTCTTCTTCCTCCTCCACTTTTAGCAAACAAGATAACAAATAAAACAGAACATCGCGTTGCATCTTTTCGCAAAGCGCAAACACCAAATCATCGAACTCTTCCAACGTGTGGCAGTAACAATGGAAAGAAGAAGTAGCACTTTCAGCTTTATTATTACTATTGCTGTTATTACTGCTGCTGTAGTTGCTGTTTAAATTTTCAATGCAGAGTAAATCATGGAAACCGCGATGCTGGTTGTTGTAGCCGTTTTTGTTGCTTGGCGAGAGCACTTCTGCAACGAGAAACTGCCACACGGTGAAAGAAGCAAACGGAATAACAGAGGTCGCGGGAGAAGAAATGGAGAGCATTCGATTTATTTTTGACGCCTCGCCATTATTATTGTCGTTTTTACTTTCAGCTTCACGAGCTTTTGACGGACCTAATGGAGAGGATGTGAGAGAATACGTATTATTATTATTATTATTGTCATTATTATCTTCATGATTTTTGCTCGGCTTTAGATGCTCTGCAAATGGCGCGTACATGTCTGAGAAACTTACTTTGCGAGCAGACTTCAAAATACCACCATTCCCACTTTTGTTAGAAATATTATTATTATTATTGTTGTTGTTTGTGTTCTCCGATTTTGCGACCTGCGAAGGAATCGAAATGATCGCCGTCGAGTTGGCTGAATTGTTAGCATCAGTTTCATTGTTATGATTATAATTGTGATTATGATGATTATTTTTTGTTGTTGCTGTTGAGTCGTATCTTTGCGTGACACGCGACCACGCCTCTTGTGCGTTCTGACGTGTTCGTTGCCCATGTTGCACATCCGCTTGAAAAAATAACTGCTTTTGAAAAATATATTGCAGCATATAAAAAGATAAACACATGTCGTTTGTGCTATTATTATTATTATTATTATTATTATTACTTTGCGTTTTTTCGAAAAGATTGATAGGCAGGTAATGCAAGCGGCAGACTAAACTTTTCTTTTTCTTGCGATGCTGATGTTGACGCCGCCTCTCACTACTGTCATTCATACTATCATTGTTTGTATTGTTATTCTCACCATTTATAATAACGGTTTCCACAAACAGAGGTGTGAGTACGTGACACTGCCATGCTCCTATCGTTTTGCTGTAGCGGCCATGGGCATGCAAGTCATTCGTTTCATCATTGGTTGAAAGGTGATCATCCAATAGAGAAAACGGAGAGGAGGAAGAAGAAAGAGAGCGAGAGCGTTTGGCATCGCCACCACCACTTCTTTTTTTTTCCTTCTTCTTTTCCTTTTTTCATCGTTGCTACAGTTCTGTTCTCCCGCACTTTCGTTTTCTTCTTCACTGCCGTCATGGTCTTCACTTTCGGTCTCATTATTATGATTATGATTATTGTTATTATTATTGTTTTTGGTCGGAGAGGGAGACAAAGACGCCGACGCCGCCGCTGCGGGCGGTGGAGTAGAAAATAATGGAGACAGCACGCTACTGCTATTATAATTATTGGCGATGTTCTTGCTTACATTGTAATAGCTGCTGCTACTGCCACCACCACGTTGGCCATGTTGAAGCTTCGCAGCCGCTGCCATACTCAGCAGATCATTGTTATTATTGTTATTAGTATTATTATGCGGAGACGAAGATGCGTACATGCCAGCCGAAGCCGAAGCAGAATTCGAAAATGAAAATGGGCTCTTCTTTTCCTCTTCTTCATCTTTCACATTCACTTCTGACTTCGCACCTTTGCTTTCTTCAGCTCTTTTTGTGTGCGTCGTTGTGGTTATTTTTTTTGCCATTTTAGGAGAGGAAGTAAAAATGGGTGGCGGTATCGACCACCGCTCTTCTTTTCGCTCCGTACCGTTGTCTTCACCACCATCGTCATCCTTTGCTTTTGCTTTTGTTTTTGCTTCTGCTGCTTCTTCTTCTTTGCGAGGGGAGCCCTGGCAGGCACTTGGGGGTGTCGCCGGACCATCATCGCAGTCGTCGTAGGCGCTGCTGTTGGGTGTAAAATTATTATTATTATTGTGATGAACAGTTGTCTTTACAATTGTGTAGAAAAACGAATAAACGCAGACGGGCGCAACTGCTTGTAAAAACGCATGACTCGTATTATGATTACAATGATGATTATTATGAGTATTATCATTGTGGCTATGATTTCTTTTTTCTTCTTTTATACTTTTAGATGCGGCCGCGACTTGCTTCGCCGTCTCGTACACTTCACTTTTAGTGCCGACTACATAAACAAAAGAAGAAATGGAAACAATGTGCTGCCAGAAGGCGATGTTGGCTCCACTTGTATTATTGTTCTCGCCACTTCTAACCTCGTCCCCGTCTATTTCTGTAATTTCAAGTACAAGCCCATTGTAAAAAATGTCGTCTTTTTGGTTGTCACCCGTGTTCCGCGTTGCCGTTTCGGTGCTATCGCAATGACCTTGCGTTTCTTTCAAACACAAAATTTCAGAAGCAGGGACGAGTCTCGCGTGCAGTTTTTTATGTTGTTGCTTTATTTTACGGTTACTCAAATTTAACATTTCTGGTTCTTGCCGGTAAAAACGAACGGCGCCGATGACCAAAGGCGCGTTCATGATGTTGGAAAACAAGTTATTATTATTATTATTATTATTATTTTCAAGCTGGCGAAAGGGCGAAGAAAAAAGACGAAAATGCGTTTGAATGCACTTCCATAACACGGCGTTCAGACTTTTGTGGTTTAATCTTTTCTTTTGAGTGCTACTATTATTATTATTATAATTATTACTATTGTTGCCATCAAGCAAAAAGTTGCTACTCGTGTGACTATGCTGTGTTTGGCTGCTGCCGCTATTGTTGTTATTATTATTGTTATTGTTACTGTTGTTATAATATATTTGTTTTCGCGCTTCAGCGCGAATGAAACGAACGCTATCAGCTATAAACTGCGAAATACTGTTTTTTAAAAAAGAAACGTCATCTCCGTTGAGGTGTTGGTGTTCCACTTCTGACTGCTTTATCAGAGAAAGAAAATAAAATAAAGAAAGAGGTTCCATGTGCACTATTGTTATTGCATCGTCGTCATGGCCGACAGGACAATTTTCTTCGTTTGCCTGGCGGTCTTGTGTAGTACACGACATCATCTCCACCTCGTTCGAACTCGCTTCCGATACGAAAGTATACTTTTTGTGCAAGTAAAACTTTGGTTTTACGATTTGCTGGAGAAGATAGCTTTCGGCTGTGTCTGTGTCTTCTTCCCTATTTACTTTATGATCGCTTTCGTATTGCTCTGCGAGCAAAAAAGAATAGTTTTCCTTCTCGTCGTCTTGAAGAGCGTCGTAGGACTGAATGACTATTTTTATTTTTGCTTTTTTGCTTTCACCGTTGTCGCTGCGGTGCTGTTCCGCGATGTAGTGCTGCACGTCGGCGTATAACTCCGCAATCGCCTCCCAGCTCGATTGCACTTCTTTTATTTGTTGAACTGTGAGTCTAGTTATTGAACAGCCTTCCTCCGTTTTGTTTTCGAGTTCCTGCTCTTCCTTCTCTTTTTCTTTCTCTTCCTCCTTCTCCTCCTCCTCCTCCACCGTGTGCACGTGTGGATGGTCTAAAAAAGTTTGCGGCGACGAAGAAAACAAGACCAAAGACTCATATTTTTTTTGCTGCTCTCTCCGAGCTCTCTGAATCAATCGAATAAAATAGTTTTGTATAGCCAGCTCCGCTGTTGCCCCAACTTCTTGTTTAATGTACTCGTTCCTTGTTGTTGTGGTTGTTGTTGTTGTTGTGGTTGCTATTTTTTTTTCTAACAAAGGGCGAAGCAGATCGGCTAACGTGGGGCCATCGCGCGTGTACCCCTTCGACTCGTGCGAATCTCTCAGCCCGCTATAGTCCACATCACCGTCGTACTCCAGAGGATTGTAGCGCTCCTCCTGTAAGTTGGACAGTGAAGCAAAATCTTTTTCCATCGCTTTTTTACTTTACAGTTTTTAAAAT
>AUXK01000312.1:0-10026 GCA_000482165.1 Strigomonas oncopelti | reverse complement strand
ATATATATATATATATATATACACTATACTTTTTTTGTTAACCTTTTTTCTTTTTTAATTATTATATAAATATAAAGGTAGGGTGTATAAAAATAATTAAAAAACGGAAAAAAATAGAGAAGCCAAATTAAAAACAAGGAAAGAGAAACGAAAGCGTAAAAAAAAAAATAAATAATAATAATAATAGTAATAAAGATAGTAAGATGCGCGCACACACACACGAAGCACTTCACGCGTGTACTACAAATGTATTTTTATTTTATATATATATATATTAACAGTCTTTTTTTTTTTTTTGCTTTCCTTCTGGTCTTTTCACTTGCAAATAAACGATGTATAATGTGGAGTTAAAAAACATTACTGCCTTAGTTTACTGGGCCTTTTTGTTGACCTCGTCGGCCTTCTCGACGGCGGCCTTCCCCTTCGCGGCAACGACCGAGAGGTACTTGTCGGTGACCTGCTTCACCTGGGCCAGCAGGTCATCGATCTCGTTCTTCTTCGCCTTGTACACGAGGGGCACCGTGAAGGTGACAACGAGCACGACGAGCGCGAGGGCGGCGTCGCTGACAAAGTTGCCCACAAAAGCGACCGCGAAGGAGAGGGCGACCACCTTGAGCGTGAGCACCATGTCTTTCCACGTCACAATGTTGATCGCCAGCTCGACCGTGTGCAAAAAGTGGGGGCGCACCCGATCGTAGAGGCGGTCGACGTGGGCCGAGACCTCCGTGGGGGAGATGGTCACCGTCTTGGTGAAGGTCAGCGCGGCGCCGAGCACGAGGGAGAGCGTGACGAGGCGGGCGGCCATGGTCGTGAAGGTGTACTCGAAGACGACAAAGACAAACCAATAGGAGAGAAGCGCCGCCGCGTAGATGCCGGACACGACGGGCTTGTTCCAGTTGACAATCTGGGACACGCTGGTGTGCTGGAGGTCGTGCAGAATGTTCTTCACAGATTCCATTTTGTTTCTTTATAGAAGTAGGCGGTGGAAAAAGAAGTGGCGCAAGGAGGGGGTGAAAGAGTAAAAATATGTATGAATATTAATAGTGGAAAAAAAAATAATAGAGGAATGGGCGAATTATAGTTCGTAGATCTTGTAGAAAAAGCGAAAGGACAAAGAAAAGAAAAAATTAACAGACAACAGAGAGAAAAGGGGAGCGAAAAATGAAGCACAATTAACAATATATATATATATATATATATATAATTAGCAACATAAATAGTAAGAACAATATGTGTAGCACACCGCTACATTTTTTTATTATATTTTTTGCGTGCAATTATTGTTGCGGTACGTGCAAAAACATATACAATTCTAACAATAATTTTTATTTAAAATTAGTGAGTAATATACAAAACAGAGTAGGAAATAAATAAAAAAAGAAGATTTGAATGAGGACAAAAACAAACAACAAAAAACAAAAAAACAATGTCAATACTAATCAGCTAGCTGCTGAGTAGTAGGGCAGCATGCCCTTCCCATCTTTGAGAAACAAATCCACACTTTCGCTCGGCTGCACATCGCGGTACTTGGCCCAGCGTTCCAGAAAATCCGGCCGCTGCAGCTCCCTGAGGCCGTAGGCGGCGCGAAACTGCTCCATGTAGCCAATGTACATTCCCCAGTACCACAGGCTATACCCGCACCGCTGCAGCGCCTCCCCGAGCAGCTTTGTCAGCAGGGTGCCCAGTGCCGCCGCCGTGCGCTCTGTCGTGTACATGGTGAAGTCGTGGTACACGCAGCCGAGCGCGAAGCCGCAGCAGCCCGCCACGACGCGGCCGGACGCGCGCTCCACCATCTCAACCACCAGCACCTTGAGCACACTCGCCGCCGTGCTCACGCCCGCCAGCGGCCGCAGGCGCGCGAGAGCGTGGATGAATTCTTCGCACAGCCATGTCCCCTCGTGGCGTGCCGTGTGATAGGTGGCCGCGCGGCGGAGCGCCGCCTCCACCGCCGCGGGTGTGTCGCGCACCACGCAGGCGTACTTTTCGCCGGCGATGAGGCGCCTCACCTTCTTGCTGCGCCGCCACGGGTAGGCGCAGACGGGCGCAGGCGCCTCGTCGTCGAGCGGCGCCGCGTCCCCGAGGTGGAGCGCCGGGTCCTGCAGGTCAAGAAGGCACCGCAGCGGCGGGTTGGGCAGCATCAAGAGCCACAGGCGCCTGCCGCCCCCGACAGGCTCACACTGCGGCAGGGCGAAGAGGCCGTGGTAGAAGAGCAGCGGCAGCAGCCCGGCGACGGAGGCGAAGTTGAACGGCTCCGGAGCAATCGCGTACATGAAGGAGGCGCCGCCTTGGAGCACCTCGCACCCCGCGAAGTCGGGACGGAGAAGCAGCTGCGGATCGGAGAGAGTGTGCGGCGCCGCCGCGGGGGTGAAGAGCGACCCACAGAGTCCAGGCAGTTTCTCCGTTCGAGCCTTCACGGATCCATGAGGCGGAACCGTGGCGTCCAGCGCGCCACCCCCCTCGTTGCTGCGTGAAACTTGTACAACGTAACGCGTCGTCGGCGAGAGTGCCCAGAACGTGCCGACCCACAAAGTATCTTTGTCAGGGTGTTTGCGCCGCAGCCGCGCTGCAGCGACCGCGACCGACGCGCCATATCGCTGCACCTGGTCAAGGGGGAGCTCACGGGAGAAAACTGGACCTTGCAGCGTGTCTTCCCGGCCCTCGACGTGAAGTGAAAGCGACAAGGGCTCACAGCTAACGCAGTCCACGTGGGTGGGGCCGCACACCACCTGGCACAGGTCTGCCATTGCAAGTTGTAAGTGCTACGCTAGCGTCAAGAGAAAGAGGGCAGGAGGAAGGAAAAAAAAAACAAAGAAAGAGGAGGAGGAGAAATGAAGAGAAAAGAAGAGAAAAGAAGAGGGGTGAAGCGAAACATAGAAAGAGGTGCATAACATACAATAAAAAGCGGTGCTACGTTTTTGTTTTCAATAACTTATTTAATTTAGGCCATTGTACTACCTCAATGAGTGTGAGATAAGAAGCATTACTTCTTTGTTATTTTTATCTCCATGGTGTGCTACGCATGCATATGCGTGTGGACAAACTGCCACCACAAATTACACCCACATTTGAGTACATGAATGTACGCAGGCGCTACATTGCGTATTTCGTCCCAAAAAAAAAATGTTGTTGACGAAGGTATTGAAGGATAAACAGAAAAGGGGAGAAAAAAAAAAAAGCTTTTTGATTACGATTTCACGATAGAAAAAAGAAAAATGGAAGTGTCGACGCCGCCCTTGCTCCAACACTTTACGCATCATATAAATGAACGTCCGGTAAACAATAACAGAAAAAAGAAAAAATGAAGAAGAGAGTGAGAAAAATAAATAATAGAGAAATGTGAAAAAAATTCTACCTACTTATTCTACTTACGAGAAAGAGTAGTATAGAACATAAAAAAGAAAAAAAAGAAGAAAAAAAAAAAGAACATATTCAAGGACAAGCGCATCTGTGCGCATACATGCACACATGCCAGCGAAAGGAGTACAGCACAAACGCACATACACGTACATGCACGCACAGAGAAAAAAGGAAAAAAAAACGTAAAGCTCCTATGTGTTGTCAGTGCGTGGAAAAGCTGTGGAGTTGCATGGGTAGTGAGAATACTACGCACACAACCGTTTGCCTGCACGCAACGCTCTATAATGAATGACAGTCCGAGTTCAATTTTGTTGCTACGCTTCCGCTGTTAAAAACTATGACTGCCATTGTGTTGTGGTTCTTTTGCTGTCACTTGTTTTTTTTGTTGTTGTTGCTGTTGTTTCTGTCCGTGTCTTTACGGTGTATGTCTCGTTGTATGGTGCGTTTGTGCTGGTACCCAAAAAGCATGGCTCTACACACCCGGCGCGGTTGCCGCGAAGAAGCAAAAAACGAAAAAGTGTTTTACGACAAGCCCGTGATCTTGCCTGTTTCGACGTCAATGTCGATGCCGTAGAAGCACGGGCGGGTGGGCAGGCCAGGCATCGTGGCGATGTCGCCCAGCAGCGGAAAGACGAAGCGGGCGCCGCAGTTCACGCGGACGTCGCGGATGGGCACCACGAAGTCCGTCGGCGCGCCCTTCAGATCGGGGTTGTGCGAAAAGCTGTACTGCGTCTTGGCCATGCACACCGGAAATGAGCCGTAGCCCTGCGCCTCGAAGGCGAGAAGCTTCTCCTCCGTCCCGTTGAGAAACTCCACCCCCTTCGCGCCGTAGATCTCGCGGCAGATGGTCTCGATTTTGGTCTTGAGCGGGATGTCGTCCGGGTAGAGAAATTCGAAGTCGGGCGTCACCGTCTCGGTGGCCTTCACGAGCGCCTTCGCGAGGTCGAGCGCGCCGGCGCCGCCTTTGGCCCAGTGGTTGGTCACAACGACATCGAACGCGCCGGCCTCGTGGGTGGCCAGCTCCTTCACAAGCGCGAGCTCCGCCTCCGTGTCGGAGCCGAACTGGTTGAGGGCGACGACGACCGGCACGCCGAACTTGCGCACGTTGGAGATGTGGCGCAGCAGGTTCGCGGTGCCGGCGCGCAAGGCCTCCAGGTTCTCCTTGGACGCGTCCTTCGTGTCCACCCCGCCGTGGAACTTGAGCGCGCGCACCGTCGCGACGATCACGGCGGCGTCCGGCCGCAGCCCGCTGGTGCGGCACTTAATGTTAAAAAACTTCTCGCAGCCCATGTCGGCCCCGAAGCCGGCCTCGGTCAGCACAAAGCCGTCCTTGCCGGCGAGCTTGAGCGCCACGCGGTCCTGCACGATGCTGCTGTTGCCGTGCGCAATGTTGCCGAAGGGGCCGGCGTGCACCATCACCGGGGTGCCCTCCAGCGTCTGCATGAGGGTCGGCTCGATGGCGTCCTTCATGAGGACCGTCATCGCCCCCGCGCAGCCGATGTCCTCCGCCGTGACCGGCTCGCCCTTCTTGCTCCGCGCGACGACGATGGCCCCGAGGCGCTCGCGCATGTCCTTGAGGTCGGTCGCGAGCGCCAGGATGGCCATCACCTCCGAGGCCACCGAGATCTCGAACCCCGTCTTGCGCGTGATGCCCTTCTCCGCCTTTCCTTGGCCGATCGTAATCTCGCGCAGCATGCGGTCGTTGACGTCCATGACGCGCCGCCACGAGATGGTGTCGGTGTCAATGTCCAGCCGCGCAAAGCGCACGCGCTCCTCCGGTGTCAGCTCCTTCGGGTCGTCCTTGTCAATGCCGAGCTTGCGCAGCCGCCGCTTCATGATGGGCGTGAAGTTCTTCAGGTCGGCGGTCAGGCGCTGGTAGAGCGCCTCGTCGCTCTGCGTCACCTCATGGAAGATGCGCGTGTCAATCGCTGCCGCCAGCAGGTTGTTCGCCGCCGTGATGGCGTGGATGTCCCCCGTCCCGTGGAGGTTGAAGTCCTCCATCGGGATCACCTGGCTGTAGCCGCCGCCGGCCGCGCCGCCCTTGATGCCGAACGTCGGCCCCTGCGACGGCTGCCGGATGCACGCAAAGGCGGGGCGGTGCAGGTGGGCGCCGAGGGCCTGCGCCAGCCCAATCGTGGTCGTGCTCTTGCCCTCGCCGAGGGGCGTGGGGCTCATGCCGGCCACCACGACATACTTCCCGCTGGGCCCGTCGCCGAGGCGGTCCACAATCTTGAGGCTGACCTTGGCGCGCGTGGTGCCGTAAGTGCTGAGTTCAGAGGAGAGGATGCCGCACGCCTCGGCAATGGAGGTGATGGGCTGCGGCTCCACGCTCTGCGCGATTTCGAGGTCCGATGGCACCGGGACCTGGCACCGGAGGGGACGAGCAGTCATGCGGGCGTATAGTTTGCGGGTGAAGAAAAAAGTTGAAATTTTTCGCTGCTTCTATGTATACTTACTCGGGCATATTTGAATGAAAGGAAGCAATAGAAAGAAAAAGAACGAGAGAAAACGAGAGAGAAGAAAAAGGAAAAAAAAATAACAAACATATAGGTGTGTTTGCGCAAATTGAGCGGGATAAAAGGAGTGAACAAAAATAATAAAAGCAAAAAGGTTGCGCCATCCTCCAGCCTCACCTCTGTACGACGAAGATCATACAAAAGCGAGAAGAAAAGATGTCACAAACAAGAAAAGAACAAAAAGATCGATCTGTCCAGCGCAAGTGGACCCTTTACCGCCGTATTATTACTTATTTTTTTGTTTGTTTGTTTGTTTGTCCATTTCTTTTTTTTTTGTTACGGTTTATTTTTTTTTTTTCGTTTGTTTATGTCACGCATGCAAACACGTTTTTTTAGTGTTTTATTTTTTGTTTTTTATATTTCATTCATATATATAAATATATATGTATGTATTGTATTGTCAAGATAAGAAACAGCAAACATGCATGTATGTACGTATGTATAAAAGGAAAAAGACCCGAGGGGAAGTGGGGCGTGGGAGGCAGTTTTCAATTCAGTTTATCGGCCGCGTCCACGGCCGCGCCCACGACCACGGCCGCCATACGGCGAGAACCCCATCCCCTCACCGCCCATCATGGTAGCCATCATGGTTGCCATGGCCGCCATCTGCATGGAGCCGCCGCGGCCGCGCCCGCCCGGGAACATGCCAGGGGCGGCGCCGCGCCCGCCACGCTGGAAGGCGGGCACGTTGTCGCGCTTCGGCGCCACCTTCAGCGGCGCCCCTTGCAGCGTCTGGCCGTCCTTCAGCACCGCCGCCTGCGCCTGCTCGGGCGTGTCGAACTCAATGTACGCGGTCCCCTTCGGCTGCCCCGAGTACCGGTCTTTCAGAATGGTAATGCGGGAGATGGCCCCGCACGCCGCGAAGAAGATGCGCAGGTCTGCGTCTGTGACGCGGCTGTCTAGCCCGCCGACAAAGACGGACGTGTTGGTCTTGCCACCGCCGGGCGCGTTGGCGCCGCTTTTGCGCGTGCCCTCATCCTTCGCGACAGACTCGTGGAGTTGCTTCAGGTGCAAGTCTTCCTTCAGGGTGTCTACCTGATTCTTCAGCTCCTCTAGGTCGGCCTCCGTGTCGAAATCCAAGTCCGTGTTGAACTCCACACTGTTCTTGTCCGTCATTCTACTATTTGGGGGGACGAGTACTGTATGTGTATGTGTATATATGCAAATATATATATATATATATATCTATAACAAAACGAGAACTGCAAAGGGGTGTAAAAAAGAATACAGAAACATGAAGAAAAAAAAAATAAAAAATAGAAAAATAACCGAAAGAGATGGAAAGAGAGGGAAATAAATAAAATTTTATTTGTGTATAATTGACGTGGAGAAGTAACAACACGTATACGGCAAAACTGTTGAGATGTCAGGAAAGTCTGCACAGAGCTTAAACCAAAAGGAACAAAAACTTGCAGGGAAAAAAAGGAAAAAAGTGCATTATTTACAAACAGAAAGCAATTGAATAAAGTTCATGCAACACGTTATGCTGCACACTTGTTTTATTTTTTGCTGTTGGTATTCGTTTGCTTATTTGTTTGCCGCTAGTGCAACGAGCGTGAGAAAGAAAAGAAAACAATTAAAGTGTAAAATAGTACAGATACAGAAAAAATTAATGGTGAAGAACAAAAAAAGAAAAGAAAAAAAGCAAAAAAGAAAACAAGGAAAAAGAATCTACTTCAGTAACTCAGGTACATTTGTAAGACAGACAAAAAAAAAGGAAAAAGTTTCAATTTAAAATGAAATACATATGTATGCACACACGTCAGTCGACACGCTTTCTCGAAAGCAAGCGTATGTACTCACACTCGCTCGCTACCGCCGATCGTGGTTGTTTTGTATTTGTGCGAGTAGCAGCTCATCCTGGTCAAGGCGCAACGCGTAGTCTTCCTCCACAGGTCGTCCAAGATACTTCTTCGAGGACGTGCCACGCGCGTTTGCATGGTTCACAAACGGCGGCCGCTGCGCCGCCCTCTGCGTGTTGCTGCCCGTCCGACGTGAGGCGTTCTTGCTAGAGCGGCTGCGTGTGTGTCTGCTACTGCTGCCGCTCTTGGACGGGGAGGTGCTGCCAGGAAACAGCTTGCGGCTGCTCGTCGCGCCCTTGGCGCCGCCACCGCCACTCCGCCGCGTGCCATGCTGTGTGGTGGAGGAGGAGGAGGCGGACGTGTTGTGGGTGCTGGTGTGTCGCTGCTGCTGCTGCCGGCGCCCCCGCTTCGCCTCCGGGGTCTGCGCGTTGCACTTGGCAAGGGCCGGGTACGCGGTGTCGTCCCCAGTACCGCTGGTCTGCGTCTGCGTCTGCGTCTGACTCTTTGCGCCGCCGCCGCCGCCCCAGTCGGGCTGCTCCGCGGACGGCCGCGACGGCGGCGCGTTGGCTGACGCCCCGGTGAGGCTCTGGCGGAGTCGGCTTGTGGTGAGCGGCATGGCGGTCACTCTGCCCTCGACGTTGTCGGGGGGCACCTCCTCCGTGCCGATCAGCCCCTGCGCGAGGAGCCGTTTCTGGTAGTTGAGCAGAAACTCGTACTCGTACACGCGCAGTGGCCTGAAGGGGGAGGTCGACGGGTTCTGTCGCAGGTGCTTCTCCGCTTTGAGAATCTGCTTGCGCGCGCTTGTACCAGACTTCTCCAGCGGCTTGTACGGAAACAGCCGTGCGTGGATGTGGATAAACTTTTCGTCGTCGGTGAAGGTGGTGAAGTTCTCGTAGATGTACAAGCGCGTCCTCAGCTTCGGCCCGTACCGCAGAAAGTCTGGGGCGGACAGCGCCACTTTGCGGTCGCACTCCTCCCACAAAAAGTCAGACGCCTCGCGGGCCGACGCGCCAGGTGTAGTGAACAGCACCAGTAGCTCGTGCAAGTCCTCCACAAGAATCTTCTCCTTCTGGTGCGAAATAATCTCGAAGAGACTGATCGCCTTTGCGCAGTTCGCGTCGTCGGTCTTGCCGGCCGCGTAGGCGACCTCCGCCTTGGCGAAGTCGATCGTGTCGAGAAAGCGCCGGATCGAGCGCACCTTGGGCGGCACTGTCGGGCCGCCAGGCGTGACACCGGTGGCGGACGACGGCGCGCTGCGCTTCTTCCGCGTCACGACCGCCGGCTCCGGCTCCTCCTCGTCCGTCTCGTCCTCCTGTGCGTGGAGCTGGTGCTGCTGTTGCGCCGCCTCCGCAAGCATGACCTGCGAGCTGCGTCGCCGCGCCTGCTCCGCCGTCTCGACAGAGATGAGCTGCTGCCCTTCCAGCAGGTAGTCGTACTTGGTCTTTGGCGCCAGCTCAATGTTGCCGAAGCCCTCCTTTGTCACCGGCTCCTTTGCCTTGAGGTTGGAGCCCCAGTCGGGCTTCGTGGCGCCCGTCAGCGAGCGGTTCACCAGAAGGTCCTGCGAGACCCGCCTGTGTGGGGTCTCGTCGCTGGTCAGGGTGTACTTGCGTTGGTAGGAGGACAAGCTCTGCTCCATCGGCGCCTGGTCGCGCTTGGCCACCGCCATGGGCGAGCGGTTGCTGTCGAACGACATGAGGTTCGCAGTCGCCACCCACTTGGAGGGCGAGTTGATCGGCGTCACGAGGGAGCCGCGCAGCGGCTCCACCGGCTTTGTTGGCGTGCGGGACGAGGTCGCGTGTGGCCCGCTGGGCACCGGCGCCCGCGGGGGTGACAGCGGGTCCAGCTTCGTGACGGCGGCACCAGCCCTCTTCGGCGTCGCCGCCAGCTTCACAGGTGACGAGAAGTCCGTGAGCGTCGGCGGCGGGGCTCGCTTCTCCGGCGAGGCGACTAGGTGTGGCAGCCGCTGCGGCGCCGCCTCGGCGTTCTTCTCCGGAGACCCAGGAGCGGTGGAGGAGGCGGAGCAAATGTCGTCGCCCTTCAGCGATGGCACGTCGTAGCGCTTGACGGGCTGGTGGTCCGCGCTCTCGTCCCACGCTGAATAGGTGCCCAGCGCGATGGCATCCGTCAAGTAATGTGTAGACCCCTCGTGTGGCAACTCAATCTCCGGCGACGACCGATGCGCCTCTTCCTGCAAATACTCCTTGCCAGCGGAGGACGCATTAGAACTATCGGTTTCGTAGGCCGCTGGCGCTGGGCTCGTGTCCTTGCTATAGTGCAGCTGGTTGGGTTTGTAGGAATCTGCTGACGATGAGCTCATCTGCTTTACGCGCACTCTGCGTTTTCTATTTTTT
>AUXK01000311.1:0-10059 GCA_000482165.1 Strigomonas oncopelti | reverse complement strand
AGCGAAACAACTTGGCATAGAAACCAAGGTCATAATATATATATGCTTTCTCTTGAAGTCAGCTTTCATTAATCAACATCGGAAAGTATAAACAAAAAAATAAAATAGAAAGAATTGAAAGCATTTACATGTGGTATTTTACATTTTTTTTGTTCTTCTGGCGTCCACCTCTCAACTCATTTTTTTTTCACTGTAACAAAACAGTAGTGTGTACAAATAATTTACCAAATATATATATACAGTGCCTATTGTGCTGATGTAGCCATTGCAGTTTGTAACATCACGTCGCTCAGTGCCTCCTCCAGCATGTTGATCAAAAGTTTGTTATCGAACCTCTTGACCTTCTTCGCTCTCCCTCCTTGCTCTTCGAAGGAGGAAGCCGGCACCCTCGCCTTCGCGACCAGATCCTTGTACGTAACGACGGGCGGTGCGCACGGCTGGCGAAAGGCAAGCTGCACCTTCGGCTGCGCCACGACAGCGCGCAACAGTTCGTTCACGGTGTCCTGCACGTAGCCGACATTCTCCTTTGCGAGGGCGTGGCCCTGCAGGGCGCGGCCGCCGACCGTGCCGCCGTTCACCGGGAAGTGGTTCATGTGCAGGTCGTGCCGGCCGTAGAGCCGCTCGTAGTCTTCGGTGGGCACAATGTGCGCCTGCAGCAGCAGCTCCAGCGCGTTCCAGAGGACCGGCGCGCCGGGCGCGCTGCCCGACGCGAGCTGGCGCCGCTCGAGCGCCATCCTCTTCTCGAGCGTGCGGGCCGTCTGACACCGCGCCGGGACGTCGCCGACCGGCCGGCGCACCGGTGGCGGCGGCGCGCGCGTGGCCGCACCCTTGTGGGCCGGCGGGTCGCTGATGTTGATGTCCGACACGGACGCCCCGGCGGGCCCGTCCGCCGCGCTCGCCTCGCGCGCCAAGGCCGTCTCGTTCGTGATGACGCACGCGGCGCTGTGCTCAAGCCGCTGACAGGTGCTGCCGCTGTACAGGACGAGCAGGCAGGTGACCGAGGCGCCCGGCGCCAGCATGCCCTGGGGCGGCGCGACGGTCAGCACATGGTTGCCGTGCTGATGCGTGGTGTCCCACTGGAAGGCGTAGGTGTCGCCGGGGTGGTAGTTGGTGACCGTGCAGAGGCGGCGGTGAAGCGAGAAGTAGGGCACCGCGCCCAGACGGCAGACGTCCATCGAGAGGGCCACCGGCAGCGCGGGGAGGCGCAGCGACGGCGTGAGGGGGAGGGCGAGGAAGGCGGCCGCCGTCATGGCGCGCTCCTCGTCGGCCGCCACGCGCTTGGGGTGGAAGCCGCTGCCGACGAACGTGAGCACGATCGCCTCGCCCTCGTCCTCGCCCTCGAGGTGGACGTGCAGCGGCACGTCGAGGGCGTGCTCGCGCGCCTCCAGTGGGCGGAAGTACCACCCCAGCGCCAGCGACGCGCGAGGCTCGAGCACGCCGACCGGGTTGATGCACTGCAGCACCGGGAAGCCGTGGTGGCGGTCCGCGATGCGCTGCAGGGCGGCGCTGTCCACCTCGTACTCGACCGCCCGCGCCGCGGGGTTGCGCAGCGTGACGGTCTGCAGCGGCGGCTCGAGGTCGCCCAGCGCGACCGGCATGAGCTCCGTCGTGCGCGCCACCTCCACCGCAGGCAGATGAGCGACCGTGCGGCCCTGCAGCATCAGCAGCGCCTTCTTGCCCTCATCAACGCGCAAAAGGGCGGGCAGCGTGTGTGAGCCGACGGCATCGAAGCGGTAGGAGAAGGTGATGACGGCCGTCCCGCCGACCTCCACCAATCCCGCACGGGGCGAGATGTCGATGATGCCCTTGTCGCGCACAAACTGCACGTCGCGCAGCGAGTCGTCCTCGAGGTACCACGTTTCGATGGGCACCTCGCTCTCGCCGGGCAGCACAACGTGGAAGGAGGCGGCGCAGGCGCCGGTGTTCTCGAGCTGGATGGTGACCACCGTGGGGCTCGACTCGAGCGTGCCGACGCCGAGCTCGACAGGGATGGGCGTGAGGCCGTCGATGTACTGCGGGAACTCGAAAGCTGACTCGTCCATGTCGGTCGGCTGCACAAGCGCGCCGAGCTGGTCGTTGATGCGGTTGATGGACAGCTGCTCCCACAGCTGCGAGCGCTGCTTGGTGAGGGAGCGCGCGTCGGCGATCTGCAGGCCGGGGCGCGTGCCCTCGATGCGGGCCAGGCAGCACGGGTGCTGCAGCACCTCCTCGCGCGAGCGCGCGTCCTCCACCGCGGCGATGTCGCTCCCAAGGCCGCTGACGAGGACGTAGAAGATGTACTCGGACACCCCGACAGACGGCTTTATCGTCGCCAGCACCGTCGTGTGTGAGCGCGCAGGGATGACGCCGGTGTGGTTCTGCAGCTGGGGCGGCCGCAGCACCTGCCGCCACCCCTCCGGCTCTGTCTGTCGGAAAGTGCGCACCTCGTACTGCACATCGCACAGCCCGCTGTTGTAGACGTTCAGGGTGGCCGTGTGCGACGTGCCCCAGTCGGCCGCGCCGCAGTCGAGCTGGTTGGGCTCCACTTCCACCACCGCGTGCACGCCCTCCCCGCGCACCTCCGTGGAGAGGATGTACTCCTTGAGGACCACGTCGTCGCCGCGCGGCGCCGCCGGATCCCACGAGAGGGGCGCGTCGTCGCCCTCCTGGGCGCGCAGCACGACGTCGAGGGCGCCGCGGTAGGTCTGCGCGAGCTCGGGCCCGAAGTAAACGCTCACCGGCAGCCGCTCGCCCGGCCCGACAAGACCGCTGGACGGCTCCACGCGCACCACACCGAGCAGCGAGGGGGACCACTCGAGCTGGTAGCTGAGGGTGATGCACGTCGTGTTGCGCAGGTGCAGCTCGCGCTTGGTCTCACCGGTGACACAGGTGGGGCAGAAGACGAGCTGCTGCTCCGCGCAGCCTTCCCACGTGAGCTGCGGCACATTGGCCTCGGCGACCAGCGGCGCGCGGACGACGTCCTTCACGTTGCCGTTGAGGACGAAGGCGGCCTCGCCTTCGTAGCGCGCGTGGTAGGTCGGCTCGAAGCGGACGAGGAGAAGGGCGCGCCCCTGCGGCCCCAGCGCCCCGGAAGGAGGGTAGCAGCTAAAGACTGCCGAGCTCTTCTCGCCAACGCCGCCGTCCTCGGCGAGGCGCCGGACCTCGACCGAGCCGTCGTAGCGCGTGCATCGCACCTGCACCTCGTCGGCCGCCTTCTCGCTCACCTTGCTGATGCTGATGTTCTTGGCGTCGTACAGGAACTCCGAGTTGCTCTTGTTCTCCAAGGAGAAGACGCGGTAGGTCGATTGCTCCACGTAGGCGCTGGGCAACATAATCGGCGAGGACTCGACGCTGACGAGCGAGGCGGCCTCTGTTGGGCTCGCCGCCGCCGCCGCCGCCGCCGCCGCGCCGTGCCCGCCGCCGGGGCTCCGGTCAATACTGCAGAGAATCGTGAAGCAGTGCGGCGGCACAAAGGCGCGCTCGCTGACGAGGCGGAAGGAGCGCATCTGCTTGTAGCCAACGTAGCACTCCAGGTACTGCGTGGTGTCCACTGCCCCACCCTGGCCGCGCAGCGAGACGTTGAAGACGGCCATCTCGCCGGGCTGCACGTCCTGCGACTCGGGCGACACGGTGAAGGGCGAGTTCGCCGGCACGCACCACGTGGCGACGGCCTCGCCCGGGGTCGTGTTGAGCACCGAGACGGTCTGCGTCTGCGGCTGCGACGCGAGGAAGACAAACGTCTTGCTGTCGACGGCGAAGGGCAGCGCGGTGGGCAGCGGCGGCAGGAGCTCGCTGAGGCTGCACCGCCCGCGGCGCCGCTTCATCCAGGCGCTCGCCCCGTTGTCGAGCACGGCGGCGGCGTTGGTGTCCACCTCAATCGACCGCCACGCGTTTTGCGTGAAAAACTCGGCCTCGTCCGCGGGCGGGATCTCGCGTATGACCGCGTTGGCGATCTGCTCCAGCTCTTCCGGCGTGCGGTGGGCCATCCCGCGCGTCTGGCGGAGATAGAACGCCTCGACCTGCGGCAGCTTGAAGGCGAGCGGGCGCGAGTCGTGGTTGTAGGCCGTGCCGAACACATCCACGTACAGGGCGTCCAGCGTGTCGCGGACCAAGATGGAGAGACGACGGAGATAGTTCATCGCCACGCGCGGCTGAAAGACGACGCGGACGACGACGCTGCCTTTGGCGGGTATGATGCCCTGGTGCGGCGTCACGGCAAAGGCGGCACCGGGAGCGGTGGTCATAAACTGAAAGTAGGCCGGCCCGTCCGAGGCGTTTTTGAGCTGCACGACCTTCGTGCGCTCCTTCTCGGAGGGCATCTTGTCCAGGTTGATGTCCCCGTAGTCGAGGTAGCTCGTGGAGGCTTTCACGCGCGGGCCCTGCACCTG
This sequence comes from Strigomonas oncopelti, assembly GCA_000482165.1. Classification (NCBI taxonomy): domain Eukaryota; phylum Euglenozoa; class Kinetoplastea; order Trypanosomatida; family Trypanosomatidae; genus Strigomonas; species Strigomonas oncopelti. Next base: position 5,692 of record AUXK01000311.1, on the reverse strand, counting down.
CCCCTTCAGCTCCAAGGTGATGGTATTGCCGGCGAGCGTCTGATACTCGTACGTGCTGCGCTGCAGCGTGCCGGCGTCGCGGGCGCGAAAGGTCACCTTGAAGGACTGCCGCCCTCCGCGCGGGATGGTCACCGCGCCCGTCGGGGCGATGGAGAAGGTGCCGGCCGCGTCGTCGTCACAGAGCAGATTCACCTGGGCGTCTACAGGGGACGGGTTCGCAACGACCACCTCGCTCGTTAGCGTCGTGCCCACAAGCACCTCTTCGAAATCTACAAGAGACGTAACGTGGTTTACGCGCTGCAGCACGGCAGCACTCTTCTTGCCCGTCGCTGTTGTTGCTGCCGCTGCCGCTGCCGCTGCCACTGTCTTCTCGGTCAGTCCGTCCTCTTCGTTGACGAAGCAAAGGAACGGGTATTTGCCGATGCCAGAAAGCTGCACGACGGCGACGACTTCCTCATTGTCGGCCATCTTGCACACGGCCTGCCCAATGCACACGGAGGCCTCCGGCGGGGTGAAGGAGAAGGACACCGCGGCCGACCCGCCCATCGGCAGTGAGCAGAGCTGCGGTGACACACTAAACGGCTCGGGCACCTCCCAGTAAAAGTCTAAAGCCATCGTGCCGGTGTTCTTCACCACAATCTCTTTTGTGAAAGTCGACTGCGCGGCGACGTAGCCGAAGTCGATCGAATCGGGCGTCGCCAGCTTCGCGAAAGGCGTGAGGCAGTCCAGGTAGACCAAAAAAGAGCCCTTTCCCTTCACCGCCACCTCAATCACGTCGTGCACCTCTGCCATCTCGGTGGGACAGAAGCGAATGGATATTTCGACCGACATGCCCGCGCTGAGCGTGACGGGCTCCGGGTACTCCATGATGAAGGTGGTCTTTGCCTTGGGGAGCTTGTACGTGATGGTCTGCGCGCGTTGGTCGATATTTTTAATGACAAGCCTTTTCTCGTGCTCCTCACCGGCATCCCAGGACTTCCACACGAGCCGGTCGGGGCAGTCAACGCCCAGTTTGCGGTTTCGCTGCTTCCGCGTCGTCCCTAATTCGGTCATTCGTACACCGGCGTATCTACAAAGTACAAAATGCAAATTCCCTTTTCTATTTTATTATAACTATAGCTACAGCAGGCGAAATAACGACCAAGAGAAAGGGGGAGTGAGAAGGGAGACAGAAAAAAAAATATATAAATAGGTTCATTAATGTAGCTAAGCTACTAAAAGCAAATCGACGAGAGAATGCGGACGACAAAAAGCCCACTTTGTGCAAACAGAGGTGCACACACACATCACACACATATATAAACGTATATCTGGTAGTTTTTTTTTCACTTTTTATATAAAATCATGCATGCTAAAAAGGTCTTCTTCGTTGGTAGGCGTTTGCGACACAAAGCGCGATAAAGCCCAGAAGGAGATAACAAGACGCATGCGCACCCGCCAACAGGATAAAGTACCACATATCTTCGCGACAGTATCCGTTGTGGTTGGCGTATTGCTGTCCTGTGGCAAAGCAGTCCGGCGTGCTTGCACTGCGCGACGTACAGTTGTTCAAGACCAAACCCTCAAACTCGTTCGAGACCATCGCTGCAAAGGTGTATCGCAGAAAGGAGGCCTGCGCCAGCCAGCGCAAGCCCAGGGGAAGATGCTCCAGGTGAAGGAGCACACGACCGGCGGGAATCAGGTACAACCCGAGAAGAAAAGAGGTGAGCCCCGCCGTGAGGGCGAAACGCTGACGAGCAGGAAAAAGAAGAGACACCAGCATGCGTATGCCACAGCTGCCAAGCGCTGTGAGGGCGCATGCCAGGCAGTACACGAGAAACTGCCGCGCGTGAGGCTGCAGGCCCACCAGCACGTACACGCCAGCGGCAAGGACGGAGCTGAGGAGAACAGCGAAGCCAACATGCGGAAGCACAACTCCGATGTAGTACACGGCGGCACTGTACATACCGTCCCTCCGCTCTCTCGCGTACGCAGCCGCGTCGTGCGTCGTGAGTGTCCGCACACTGTCGCTCGCAAAATAGGCGGTGTGTGCCGTGGCAAGAAGCAGCGCGGCCATACGCCGTGGCAAGGACACTTGCTCCAGTCCTACTTGGTAGTAAAGCGCTCCCACTACCGCAACATAGAGGAGAGACCGCAGGATGGAGGCCCAACAGCTCGCCGTGCCACGTGCCAGGCACACAAGCGTGCGGCCGACCACGACGTGGAGCTGGAAAAGTGGGCGGGACACCCAGCCCAGGCAGGCGCCGCGCACCGGCCCCGGCAATGGCGTGCAGGTCGCGTCCAAGTCTTCTATTCGCCGCAGCACATCTGGCAGGCGCGTGGCCGCGAACCCAGCCGCGATGTCGCGCCCTTGCGTGGGCGCGGGCAGCAGGTGCGCGGCGGCGCTGGCCCCGGCGGCGCGCCGCACGTGCGCCTGCAGCAGCTCGTCGGCTGTGCCAACAGCGCCAGTAAGAAAGTCAACGCTGCTCTCGCTGCCACCACCGTCAGTGCGAGGATGGACGCCGAGTGACGCGAAGAGCTCGACGGCCTTGTCGGCCTTACCAAAGTAGGCTTCCTCCCCCTCGCTGTTGAGCAGCAGCACCGTGTCGAGGAGCCGGAAAACGTTCGCGGGCGGCTGGCTAGCGGTGATGACGACAGCAACGCCAGAGGCGGCGACGGCGCTGAGGGAGGCGGCCACGCCCATCGCGGCCAGCGTGTCCAGCCCCGCCACCGGATCCTCCACGAAAAGGAGCGACGGACCGGACGCCAACGCGACAGCCACCGCGCACATTTTGCTCGCACGGCGGCCACACCCGCCGGGGGAGGTCGACAGCCGGTCAGTCCGTGTGCGACGCACATCCTGGAGACCCAGCAGCGACAGGAGCGCGTCCACTGCCTCGTCCTCGCTGGTGCGACCGTAAGCCGCTGCGGCGGAGGAAGATGCTGAAGTGGCGTGCAGGCGGACGGCAAAGCGAACTGTCTCCTCAACGGTGGCACCTCGCAGCAGCGCGTCGTCCTGCGGCACATAACGCGCGCACCGCTGCAGCGCCGCGGGGTCGCACGGCGCCCCGTTGAGCTGACGCACACCCTCCACGCGAGAGACGCTGTGCCGGCAGGCGAGCGCCTCCAGCAGGGTCTGCGCCCCGCCGCTGCGGGGGCCGAGAATGGCGAGGAGCTCACCGCTGCGCACACACCCGGCGACGCCGCGGAAGGCGACGCGCGACGGGTGTCCTTTTCCCGCCGTGCGCACCACACAGGAAAGGTCGCGCCACGTCAGACAGACCTCGTGCGCGACGGCCACGGCGGCGAGCGGGTCGGGAGGGAAGAGAAGCTCGGTGGTGGTGGAGCCCGACGGGGAGGTCAGCGGCGCCGTCGGTGTCGGCGAAGACGTAAGTAGGGGCGCTGCGGCGTCTTCCGTCGGCGTTCGCTAGGATTCATTGTGCCTCTTATTTTTTTTCAGCAAAATACTGAGACGCTATTAAATTACCTTCAACACACACCTCGAAAAAAAAAAAGATAGAATTGGTATAAGAAAGCAAAGTATATACAAATTGGGAGAAGCGTGCATTTTTACAGTTTTTTGCTTTGTTTTTCTCCCATTTCTCCACATAAAATAATCGTCTTTCCTTTTTTTTATCGCGGTAAGCTTTAGCTAGTGTTATTATTTTTTTAAATATTATATACAATAAGGAAGGGCGGATGGGGAACCAATTACAAGCTCCACCACGCACACCCACACATACAGGAACAAAAGCACACATTCGTATACACGCGCTTATGTCTGTGCGAATGGGCGCTATAAAAATATAAATTGCCCGTCGGTGAAACCAGCAGAGGACTTTATTTCGACCAGCTGCTACTGAAGTTCTCGCCACTGTGCCCGCTCTCTGAAAGCCGCCTTGTATGCGGCGATGTAGACCTCGCCGGCAACTTCACTAAGGACTTGGCGGTAGGCCTCACTGCGTACCGCCGTGGCGCGTTGCGCACTATCGCGGGCGGCTATTTGGAGATCCTCGTCCTCGTCGCCCTTGTTGGTGGGGCTGTCGGCCATCTCGTATGCTCACGAAACAAAGATGTGTGTGTGAGTGTAAGCGCTTAGTGAAAAAAGGAGATGAAAAAATATAAATAAAAATAAAAATTAGAGCAAAGAAAAACAAAAGAGGGATAAAAGAAAACAAGGGACGACAGTGGGAAAGTGCTTGGATGTGCATTTTTTCCTTCGTTTCGTAGACAATTTTGTGCGTGCAACACCATTATACTCCATCCATTTTCGCCTTTTTGTCCAACCTTTTCTGCCTCCTTTTGCAGAGTGGTTTAAGGTAAAAAATGCATATATATATATATATATATATATATATATATATGTATAATAATTTATTATGTAAATGCCGACTAGACACAATTAGACGTCTTTAATAGGCGTCGCATTCGCCGACACCGTAGGGCTACTTAGTAATCAACAAGGACAACAGTGAGAACAACAACAATAGCAACAGGGGAATGTAATAAGAAAAAAAATAAGAACGGTATCACCAACCCATAAGAACAATCTAACAATAACCGCAAAATGATAAAAATTGCCTTTTTTTTTAAATAATGTGCTGATATTGATATGTTGTGACCCGCACTCGCTCACTCTTTACCGGGACGCACCGCCAAACTTGGAGCTGCGTGCGTTGGCGCGGGAGCCGGCCGAGTTGAAGAATGTCCGCGGGGCCCCTGTCGTTGTCGGCCGGCGCATCCGCGCAGACTCCCGGTGCACGTTCACGCGCACGGAATTGTGCGTGGGCAGGTTGCCGTCGTAGTTCATCCAGTCGAGCGCGTGCCGCGTGCGCTGCTTGATGTGCGGCCCCACCGTAGCCGGGTCGAAGTCCCACTGCACCATGTGGCTCATGCGCTCCTCCGGGGTGTCGCCGTACCACTGGTAGTTGACGCGGATGTATTGGTTTTGCAGCGGCCGGTCGTTGAGGGCGGTCGTCACCTCCTTCGCGTCCCGCACCGCCGCGCCGAGCTCGTCGCAGGTCTGCACCACCGTGCGGAGAAGGGCGTCGGCGTTGTCCTTCACGGAGGCGCCCTCGGTCACCTTCACCGGCAGCATCCTGTGCTGCCCATCGAGACAGTGCACCACAACCCAGGGCGTCTCGCTGTACTCTAGCAGCATCTCCGTCTCCACGTAGACCTGGGAGTTGTGGAAGCTGATGGGAATTAGGTACTCCCTGCTAAACGACTTGGCCGTCTCGGCGGCGAGCTGGCCGGCCGGGGTGCTCTGGCGCTGGCTGTAGTACACATAGATGGACTTCGTGAACGGGTGCACACGCACGACGCGCTCGAGCAAGAGGGTGTAGGGCCAGATAATCTCCGCCGCCTCGTTGCCAAACTGGGACTTGGGCTTCGGCAGCCCTTTGAAGGGCTCTAGCTCGTCCCAGCTCTCCTGCATCCGGAGGTCCCACCGCTTTACAAACTGGTACGTGGCCGTCTCCTTGGGCGACGTCTGGCGCTTGCCGGGGCCGCGGTGCAGACCAGAGGGCTTGCGGTCGGTCGAGGTCGGCACGTCCTGCACCTGCTCCAAGCCGAGGACCGGTCGTGTGAGGTGCGTGAAGGGGCGCACCAGCTGCACGGCGGCAGCGGCTGCTGCAAGGGTCCCGCGGCGCATGTGGCTGTGCTAGCTAACTTTTTGACGATTTGAAAGGAAATACGTAAACACACTTTTTTG
>AUXK01000310.1:0-10072 GCA_000482165.1 Strigomonas oncopelti | reverse complement strand
TCGTCTTTTCTCGATTTTCTTTGATTTAAATAATTCTCTGTTCCCTACATCTTATATATACCTATCTCTTCTCTCGAAAAAAAGTCACTTGTTTTTTTTACTAAATACGTAGCAAAATATAACAATTGCCAATAAAAAAAAAAAAAAGGGAAAAGAATAATTACGAACAAGTAGCGGTCGAGGCGGCAATATGAAACGTAGTCTTTCTCTTTTCGGGACACTATCGTGCTGCTCACCAACGTGCAGCGAACCGTATTGCAAGAAAAAAAAATTAATGCAGAGTTTATACCCGCCACCATTTCTTCACTTAGCTCAGCGCCGACCTCGATGCGCAGAAGCGCGCCAGGTGTGGTGGCGGTCTAGCAACGGCGCAGCAAGGCGCTTCCACTTTTCCTTTTTTTTCACCTTTAGCCGCCTCGCATCGTTTCTTTAGTACCACTTTCGTTGCTCTTGACCACGATCGAAACCAAAAGCGGCGAGGAAGAAGGGAAGCAAGTGGCAGTCATAACAGCAGCGGCAACAGCACAAGACAACATGGCGCCGTGCGCGGGGACTGGCCAACAGCGAGGAGAGGTAACAACCATTGCCATTTCAGTGACAACAGCGCTGTGAATAATAGCCACAGCAAAAGTCAAAAAAGCAGTCACAACAAAAAGTATGGCGGAAGCCAACAGGCACACAAAAATAATGCGAACAAGGGCAAGACAACCCTCCTTCGTCTTCTCCGGCTGCACCCGGTTCTGAAAGAAAACTATGTGACCCTGCGAAAGAGCCGCCACGTGGCAGTGCGCTTCGAGGCGGTGTGCCTCGAGGCCCTCGAGACTTCACAGCTGTTGCAGCACATAGCAACCGCAGCAGTAGCGCCCTCCACCACCACCGCTGCCACCAGTACCACACATGGCAACAATAATAGTAGTAGTTATCATACCACAGAGGAGAGAGAAAAGGCAAAGCGCTTGCAATCGCTTGCGGAGCCAAAGGAAATGGCGTGGCTCACTATTTGTACATCAGATCATCCACAGCAGGAAAAGGGGGACGCAGAACGATGCGCGTCCTGCCGGCGGCGCCCACACCAAGCAGCAGCACCTCACTGTCTTGTTGCCCCTGCGTTTGATAGAGTGGCTGCGGTCCCCTGTGTCGGTGCCCCCTCTCGCAGTCGGCGAGCTTCTTCGTGATGTGTTCGGCGGTGATGCCGATGCCAGCGAGAACGGCGAGCAGAACGGGCACCATCACGACAAGACAATGCATGCCCATCGCAGTAGTGGTTCGACGACGACGCTTGCTGCCGCGACGTCGAAGCGGGCGTGGGAGGCGCACTTTGGCAGTGCAACGAGTGCCGACCCATCATCATTGTCTTCTTCTTTCTTTTTTCCCACGGCGGCTTTTGCCGCCGCGTTTCAAAAGGAAACAAATTCCTCGGCAGCCAAAGTCGCAGCTGCCAACAGAAAGACGACGGACGCAAATGCGCAGCAGGCGGACGAGAAAAACGAAGAAGAAAAAGACAAAGAGGCCCCACGTGCGTACACAAACTACAAGAAGGCGCTGCTTGAAAAGGAGGAAGAGGAGGCGACATTGACACACGAGATACTGCAGCTGCTGCAGACGATTGCTTTCTTCAAGTGGGAGAGACACGAGGCACGACTAGCGACAGCCGCCGCGACAGCCCATCTTGCCACGACGGCAGCGACGATGACCACCGCAGCAGTGGAACCAGAAGAAGAGGAGAAGGATAATGTGCGCGTGCTTCTTCAGCGTCTCATGCAAACGCGACACAAGCTGCAGGAGATGGACACGACGACCACCGCGGCCGCCGCCACCGCCGCGGCGCGCCTAGCGCTGAAGAAAGACATGCTCAACACGGCGCGAGACTTGACAAACAGTCTTGTGTCGAAGGTGGACCACCTGGTGCGCCTCCCGCCCTTGCCCGTGACCGCGGATGCCGCCGGCGAGGACGACACCTCGGCCACAGCGCCGGTCCTGCGGCCTCACTATCAAGTGCATGTGCTGGATCTTTTATTCCGGCTCAGCTTTCAGTATGTGCTGCACCGCTGGTGCTACCTCGCCTCGGCGACCGCGCGCGCCGACTTCTTTCACTTGGCGTCGCTCCCTTTTTTCACGAGCGACCTGGCGGGATCGACCGCGGTGTGTGTGTGGTACCTCTACGTGGAGTCACTGCTGAACCCGGTGCATCTGCTGTCTCTCTCTCCTTCTTCATCTTCATCTTCTGTGACCTCGCCCGTCGCCGCTGGCCGTGCGGACTCGCTGCGGCAGCAACAATGGCATAAACAGCGAGGAGGCCAAAAAGTAACTCCGGCGGCACAACCGAGCGTCGGCGAGAGGAGCCACTCTCTCGTTGAGCAGCTGCGTCTGCTGTGCTGGCCAACGCTGCTGGACCAGGATTCCACGCTCGTGCAGCGCGCGCTGGCGCCCATCTCGGATTACTTGCGGCTCGCGACCTCGACCGCGGCGACGGCGGAGGGCGTGCCCGTCACAAACCCAGCAGCAGGCACGGCCTTACCCACCGCTCCCTTCACCTTTCCATTGAAAGAATTGATGGCCGTGCTGCACAGCACGGAGAAGAAGCAGCGCCTCTCGTACGAGCTTCTGTACCTTTTCTTCTATATACAGTACGTCAAGATTGCCGGCCACTCCCCACCGCTTTCCTCTGGCGAGGGAAAGGGAGAGCCACTGCTGACGGGGGTGGTGGCGGAGGAGGTGGCGCCCACAACAATACACTTTGAGGCGACCAGGCACTGGCGCAGCGTTGGCACAGGTGCCGGCGCGGCGGCGCGCCCGCTTGGGGACAGCTGCAGCATCTTCCTGCCGCCGACGCCCGCCCAGCTCGCCGCCCTCCCGTCCTCGCTCCGCCGGTCCTACGGCAGCCGCGTCAGCATGCTCCTTGCCTACACGTGCGACGTGGGGTCTTTCGTGGCCCAGCGGTTTCGGCACCGGCCGGCCGTGCGCCAGGAGTGGCTGCTGCTGCTGCACGCTTCTCCGCCTGCTGCTCCCGAAATGCACACAGCAACGGCCGGGACGGCCGGCGCGGCGTACGTGGAAGAGCTGAGACGCCACTTGTTGGCGCAGCGGCGGTCGGAGCAGGCGGCAGAGGAGCGGGAGGTGGTGTTGCTGCGGCACCGCCAGCAAGGCGGCGCGATGCCGCCCTCTCCGACCGCCGCTTTTCCTCTTGCGTCGTCTCCTTTGTTTCTTTCCCGCCTCGCCTTCCTGACGCTTTCGCCGTCGCTGGCCGTCTTCTGGCCTCGCTACCTGGCGAAGCGCCGGTCGCTGCTTGTGTGGGAGCACTTCAAGGCCGCGTGGGGCCCTGTCTGTCTGCAGGCCTTGCTGGCAGCTGCACCACCGAAGGGCAACAAAGCAAAAGTCGCGGACGGCGGTGCTTCTCCGGGTGTGTCACCGTCTCTCCCCGCCTCCTTTCCATCACCCTCCTTCGCGTGGCTTTTTATCCTGCTCGTGGAAGCGAAGGAAGGCGGCGCCGCGGCAGAAGCTGCCGACGCCGCTGGCGCTGTTAGAAGGGACGGAGAGGAGCGCGGTCGTGCCACGACGTCCTTGATGCGGCGGTACCTGCTGGAGCGGGCGGCAGGGGAGCTGGAGGCCTATCCGGACACGCTGTTCCACAACACCGACGCGATGGCGGAGGCGAATACAAACGCGGGAAAGGAGGAGGAAGAGGCGCGCGAGAGGAATAGAGAAGGCAGCGAGGCGAGGGAGGTGGCGGCGCTGCTGGAACTTGGCGCGCTCGCTTCTTTTCTGCTCGCGGCCGATTCCTACGCGAGTCCACGCGCGTGCACCACACGGAGCGACGAGCACAAACGCGAGGCGGAAGAAGCGGAAAGGGAGGTGGAGAGGCAGGACGCGCGGCCACCCACGCAAACCGACATCACCGCCGCCACTATACGCAAGGCCTACACGTCTTGCGTGACCGCCCTTCTCGTCAGGTGGTCGAAGGCGCAGCTGCTCTCAGACCTCGCCGCGGGCGACGCGGCAGGGGACGCGAAGGGCGGCGGCCTGCAAATCTTGCTCTCTCATTGGCCTCTTGCCGACCCCTGCTCGCCGTCAGACAAGAACGAAGTAGTGCGTGCGAGTGGGACTGCTTTTTCTACCCTCTTTCGTGAAACTGCCGCACAAGCGTGCTTTACACCTTCGCTGTATTACATGCTGGTGGAGCATGCACACAAGCAGAGCTTGCTAGCCAAGGAACGAAAGGCGGAGGAGGAGGAAAACGAGGAAGGCGACGGCGAAGCCGAAGACAAGAGCGAGAGACAGGACGAGGAACGGAAGGAGAGCGCGCGTGGCAGTGACAACAGCAGCGGGAGTGGGGGCAGAGCCAGTGACTCCGAGACGGTGAACATAAACAAAGAGCAACACAAGCGACGAGCACGGGTGCGTAAGACTGGAGGCAAAATTGAAAACGCGATGCTGCGCAACTGGTACGTGGCGCTGGAGGAGGAAGAAGCCGGCCTTGCTCTGTTTTCGTTCCCGTCGTTTGTCAGCATGTATATGAGCTGCACCAACATACGCATCGAACGTCTGCGGAAACAAAAAGAAGAAGAAGCACTGCGCACAGCGGAAGAGCAACGGGGACAACAGAAGCAGAATAGCGCGTCGGAGAAAAGCGCGGACAGTAAAGCTGAGGCGGATACGGAGTCCACGGCGTTTTCTGGCGCCCCATGCTGGTCTCTGCGCGAGCTGGAGGTGCTGCTGCGTGTTCTCAGCACTCTGCAGGCACGCAAAGGTCTCATGCGTGGGAGTGTTTCTATATGGGAGCAGATGGCCACCGTCGTCCAGACGCACACGTCTTCCCAGTACAACGCCATCGCGGCGGCGGCCGCAGCGACCGAGCGCGGGGCGGCGGCGGCCGAGACGGCGCAGGGGCAGCGGCAACGGGTGCAGGAAGGCTTGGAGGCCTTGCGCCAGAGTATGCGCCAGGCGCTGCATTACTATGCCGCCGCTCCCCGCGACGGAGAGGAGAGCGGCGCGAGAGAGACGGCGGCGGCGGCGGACATTGAGCAGATGCTGCCGCTGCTGCTGCACGCCGTGTTTATTCAATTTATGACCATTGAAGAGGCGGGTGAGATCCTGCTGCGCTACACCATCCCCGGAGAGGGCCCTGCGCTGTCCGGCGGCGCCTACATGCGCCTGCTCACCGGGGCGTTTCAGCGCGAGCCTCACACGAAGATGGTCGCGAGCTGGCTCCTCTCGCGGTACTTTTACTTGGCGCACCTGGAGGACGGCGGGTGGACGCAGCGGCACCACGATCTCCTCCTCTTCGACACAGCCCGCCCCGCGGCACCATTGGAAAGGCAGGCGACGGCGGAGGAAGAAGACGCGAAGGCAGCATTGTCACACAGCAGCGGTGAGAGACTTCAAACCAAAAGCAATGCGATTCTGCGGCAAGTAGAGGCTCTCTTACTTGCCCTGTTGTACTCTTTTGTGCAAGTGCACACAAGTGGGACGGCACATTTGTCATCGCCCTCCGCCAGCGGCGGCAGTGGCAGTCCCTCGCTTCTGTCCCTCCTCGGCGACGAGGGGGCAGGGGCACAACCGGAACATAATAATATCAATAGTAATAATAGTAATTATAAAAACAAAAATGGCAACAGTGTGAACTACAATTACATCAACGCACACGTCAACACGCGTCTGAACTTGCAAGTGCTGGAGGAGAACAAACGATACGGCGAGCTTTTTTGTATGACAGCGTTTATACACTTGACCATGAGCCAGCACGCACAGGGTGCACCGGGCCGCGGCTGCACAAGCGTGTGTGGGGCCCCCGCGACGACAAAAACAATTTCTACACCAGTGAAAGACCAGAAGGATGACGGCAAGAGCGAAGATGTACTTGCGAAGGTAAAGAAAGAGCTGGAGGAGGAACTCGTGACGCATCAAAACAGTGTGGCTGGTTCGTTTGCCCAATTTGCACTGATGCTTTATGTGCTGCTGAACATGTGCGTGCGTTCATATCTACTGCACGACCGGGCACTGCCCCAGGGCCACCAGGACAAACGCAACGACAAGGGAAGCGAGAAAAATGCAGCGGCGACGAGTGCTTCACCTGTTTATGACATATACAACCGCCATTATATGGACTCCTTTTTTCTTTTTTATACGACGTCTGTGCAAACTTTGGAAGGATACGGCGGCACTGCCGCCACGGTGCCCACAGGGCGGGTGCGCCTCCCTGTGTGGCGCACGTCCTCCTTCGCCGACTGCGTACTGCCGGCGAGCCCCGCCGCGCACACGCTTGAGGATGCCCTGCGGAACCTGCAGAGGCGAAAGGGCGAGTCGGTGGCATCGCCCGCTGTCCCCGAGGCGTACCTGACCTGCCGCGCGTGGTACGCATTCTTCTGTTCCCAGTTCCTCCTGTCCATGCAACACCTTCTCTCCACCCCCTCCAAGGGCGCGGACCACCAACACCGCCATAGCGGAGGCCGCAGCGGCGCCGGCGGGCAACCGCCCGACAGCAATGTGCAGAGCACATTTTTCCTCTCCACTGCGGCGTCGTCGTCCTCCAACGCTGCCGCCGGTGGCGGAGCTGGCGGCAGCTCGGCGCTTTCCGTCCAACAGCTCAACGTCTTCGCCCGCTACGTCTGCGGGCTGACGTCCATCCAGCGCGCCGGGCTCGTGGAGCTGCAGTGGCACAGTACGGCGACGCACACGCTTACCACGCTGCTGCTGCGCGCCGGCAGCGACCGCCGACTGCTGTACCGGCACCTGAACACGCTCCTGTCCCTGTTCTTGCTGCTCTCCCCATCCGCGGAGGGCCGTCGGGATCGCACGACCGGTGCCGGCGGTGGCGAGCCGGGGTGGGTACAGCTCCCCAACGCACTGTGTGTGTATGTAAAGGAGTCACGCGACGTGCTTTCGCTCTGTGAGGTCCAGCGCTGCCTGCGGCTGCTCTACCACAATACGCTGGACCAGCAACAGCATCCGCTGCAGGCCTACGGCAGGCCAGGACATCGCACGCGGCGCGGCAGCGCACAGGGCGGGCCAGCAACCACCTCTTCCACCTGGACGGAAGTCAATACAGCGGCGGCAGGAGAGGGGCATCCAACACAATCGTTGGAGACGGAGAAGGAGCTGCTCCAAGTCCTGCAGATGACAGACACACGTAGCACGGACAGCGGAGCCTCCCCGCCGCCGCCGGTGTACCACACGATCGTTCCTTCCGCCCCGCAGTACCGCGCGCAGGGCGGCCCGGTCCGCCTCGCCTACGCCGCCCTCGTCCACCGCTTGCTGGAGCGGGAGGTCGGCCGCCACCCGCGGGCGGTGCTGCTGCCTGTGCTGCTCGACGCGCTCGCGACGGGGGCCGCCCTCGGCGCCGCGCACGCAGTGTCCTTTGAGCAGCTGCTGGCCTGCATCGTCTTCGACCCTTCTGCAGCGGCGGCGGACGGCCCCGCTTTGCTGACGATCGACCAATGGACGACGGTGCTGGAGGCCGGCGGCCGCAGCTCGCCGGCGCGGCCGCCCAGCTTCTTCGCGGCGCTGCTGCGCGACGCGGTGTTGGAGTCGATTGAAGAGGAGGTGCGACGCGTGGCACTCCCGGACACGAGCGCGACACCTGCTACGCTCACCGAGCTGCTACAACAACAGCAGCAGCAGCGGCGGGTGGACTGGTGCCGTTTTATGGAAGCGGCGTGTGTGCTTTTTGTGGAAGAAGATGCCTTTTGGCAGTACCTGCGCCACGTGACCGAAGAATGGATCCGGCTGGCGCAGGCGCAGCTGCACAAGAGCGAGGAGGAGCTAGCGTGCATCGTGAACGATTACAAAAAGACATTTAACTGGGCGTGCTGCTGTGCTGGGCGTCCCTCTTTGGTTTTCGAGTTGCCACTGGGCGAGGGGATGGAGTGCGGCAACAAAATGGTGATCCATTTTTAGCTAGCATGTTAAACTTTATTTTTTTTAATTATCACATATTTACAAACTCACTTTTTCATCACCTAACGACATAATACACTTTTTATTTATTTATTTACTTGAATATGTTTTATTGCTTTTTTTAATTCACCTTCTTTTTGCATCACTTTTTGGTTTCTATTATTATTGTTATTTATCCTCGCACATCCATGTCAATTACATCTCCCCCCGTCTCGCTGCCTTCCACCACCTTTTCTAGTTTTTCTACGTTTGTTTTCTTTTTTTGCCCCCTTTTTTTTTCGACTCGTACGCACACAAGAACGCTTACACTTTTCTTTCTCTTTTTTTTTGTCCTGCTGCGTAAAATAATTTTTTTTTCTTTTTTATTTATCACATTGGCGTTGCATATTCACATGCATCACGAAGACAGCCGCATTTTCATTGAGGCGGCCTGCACGGCACCCGAGTCTGACTGGCCGGAGCTCACGTGCCTCCTGCGCTCCTACCTCTACACCACGCGGCCGCCGTCCGAGCTGCGCCCGGGGCGGCTGCTCGATCTGCACTACGCGCCCCCCATGCTGCGTGCGACGCTGCGGTCCGTGCGGGTGTGCGACATGACGACGTCCGCGCTCCGCACGGGCGCGGTGAGTGGGGCCGGAGCTGCCGGGCAGCGGGAGCAGGGGGAGATGGTGTGGACCTGCGTGCCGATCCTCTATCACATGCACGTCGACAACGACGACGGCGAGGAGACCGACTCCTGCAACAGCAGCGAAGAGCATGAAGAACAAGAGGAGGAAGAAAGAGAGGACGGCACCACGAGTCACAATGAGGAGGAGGTGTACCAGGCACAGCAGAATGAATGTCAAGGCGCCTTTGGCCGCCACCCTCGTGCGACGAAAACAAATGGGAAGAAGAGGGCAATAGCACCGCCGCCATCGCTGCCCTTCATGCGGCTCGATGCGCCGGCCAGTGGCGGCGGGGGCCCCACGGAGGACGGCGAGCTGCCCTCCTGCACGGTGCTGGAGCTCCCCCACCGCCGCCTGGACGGCCTGTGGGAGTCGCTGTACTACGGCGAGTCCGACGCGGCGAGCGCCGCCTTTAAGCGCGACCTCGTCCAGTACCTCTACACCGCCCTGCACTTCTCGCGGGCGGGGGTCGACCCGCACTGCGTGACGTGGAACAGCCTGCTGCTTTTCTATGGCCCGCCCGGGACCGGCAAAACGTCGCTCTGCAAAGGCCTCGCGCAGAAGTTGGCGATCCGCATGCAGAGTGGCGCCCTCCCCCACGCGAGACTCGTCGAGATCAACGCGCACAGTCTTTTCAGTCGGTGGTTCAGCGAGAGCGGGAAGCAGGTGATGCAGCTCTTTGAGAAGATAAAGAAAATGGCGGCCGACAGGCGCACCCTTGTTTGTGTGCTCATCGACGAGGTGGAGAGCCTGGCCGCCGCGCGGCAGTCGGCCATGAAGGGCAACGAGCCCTCTGACTCCATCCGCGTCGTAAACGCGCTCCTCACGCAGATCGACCGCCTGCAGCGGTACAAAAACGTCATCTTGATGGCCACCAGCAACATGACCGGCGCCATCGACGTCGCCTTCATCGACCGCGCCGACAAGAAGGTGCACGTCGGGCCGCCGGGGCGCGAGGCGCGGCGGGCGGTGCTGCACCGCAGCGTCATGGAGCTCATGGAGAAGGGTCTTGTCAGCGTGCCGGCAGCCGCCGCCACGAGCGCCACCGACGCGAACCCCATTTCGAAGATAAATGACGTCTTGGCGGATGGTGTGGGCGACGCCGCCACCGCAGCGCTTCAGGCGGCTCTCACGCAGCTGGACGAGCTGGCGGCCCTCAGCGAGGGCATGAATGGGCGTACGCTGAAGAAGATCCCGTTTCTCGCCTACGGCTACTGCGCGAACATGATGTCGGCCTACGTGATGGAGGGCCCTGCGGCGGGCTGCAGTGCCACCAACCGCCGCCACAAGTGCAGCAGTGACGGGGCGGTGCCGTCGCTGGAGACTTACATGTATGCGCTCCGGGCGGCGACGGTGGAGGAGATGACATCGCAGCGCCATGTGCGGGGGGAGGGTTGAAAGGACGGAGCGAAGCCAGACGAAGCATAGATACAGAAAAAAATAATACCATTTCCCCCCGTTTTTTATCACCCCTTATAAACATATTTATCTGTCTTTTTTTTCTTTCTTTTCGT
>AUXK01000309.1:0-10073 GCA_000482165.1 Strigomonas oncopelti | reverse complement strand
GGGCGCTGACCTTGCTTCGCACGTAGCAGACCATCGCCATGCACAGACTCATGCAAAACAAAAACATCAAATTTTGCAAAAGGACCAGCATCGAGCACAGCATGGAGAGAATGAGATAGTTGGAGTAGAAGTAGTTGCCGTTTTTGCTCATGCGGCCGAGGATGTCGCTGACGCCCGACGGCGACGCGAAGGCGTGGCGATCGAAGAATTCGGCCCACGGACGCACAGAGCTGTAAAGGCTTGTCACGTTTTGACGCGTGATGTTGTACAACATTTTGCCTTTCTCGGGGATCGACTGATGGCTGTTTTCAGCGGCGAAGACGGAGAAGTAGGACGGAATGTGATCCATCGCCGCGTCGTTGGCGTACGCCGGACTACCCGCCGCGTTCGCGGTAGAGGAGAACCCGCTGTCGACGAACTGCATAATATATGTATATGAATATTAATAGACCAACAAATACTTATGTGTATGTATATACTTATAAATGCATATGGAAACAAAAAAAGGGAGAAAAAGAGAAAGAGAACAATATAGAGAAACTGATTTTTTTTATAATCTGCGGCTGGATTGCCACCCATGCCCATATTTCTGATGCAGAAACACACAAGGTAAAAAAAAAAAAAATACTAATTAGTAAACACGAGTTAATAACATATGTGTATATAAAAGCAAGCAAAATAACAAATTGAAATAAACAGGCACATACTTTGCAATTCAATTTCTCGGGCGGTAAGAAAAAAAAAAAATGTTTGTGTATATGTACTTTTTACGACGATACGTAAACAATTTCGGAAAAACGAAACAAAAAATATATAGTATAAGTATGTGTGCATATATGAATATGTGTGGGTATGTATGTATACAGAAGCGAACCAGAAAAAAAAAGAATAGTGATATAAAACAACAGGCAAAATCAACCTTATGTAAACAAGTAACTACATATATAAACTCACGGCTCCTCTTTTGTGCGCAATTTAAACAGCCGCAACTTTTCCTTCGCGGCCCGCTTGTAGTTCTCATTTTCATCCTCGTTGTCACGCACAAAGATGATCTTGGCGTCATGCGCGCTGTACTTTTTCTTCTCCTTCTGCTCAAATTCCATCGTGCGGGCTCGCTCCCACTCCTCTCGCGCCGCGCGCTTGCTGTTCGCGTCGTTGTACGTGCTGCTGTTGCTCAGACTTAAACTGAGACTCGGCGTCGCGTGGTGCTTCGCGCCACTGCCGTACGGCTCTACGCCGAGAGGCAGCGTCAGCGTGTTGGGTCCTTTCTTGTACACCTCGGCCGTCAGCGCCGCCTCATCGTCCGCCGCGGTCTTGACCTCTCGCCTTTCCTCCTCCTCCGCCTCCTCCTTCGTCTGCGACCGCCGCCGCTCCTGCGTTGCCTCGTCGTCGCCGTTGTTGCTGTTGTTGCCCTCCAAGTACACCAAGCCCAGCAGGACGAGGATCACCACGTACTGGATCAGCTTCGGCCGCAGCTTCTCCATCTCCTCATCGTCAAAGTACGTCACGCGGCGGCAAATCGCGTGCGGCACGACGAGGAGCAGGACCAAAAGCAGGGTATAGATTGTCGTCCGCAGGCCGTGGCAAAAGATAAAAAGCAGGAGGGAGCAAGAAAAAAAACAAGTGGGCGAGGTGGTGATAGGGGACATGGTAGCCGATGAGGTGCGCTGTGTGTGTGTAGTGATTGTTGCCGTTGCTGACGTTGCTGTTTTTCAAGTTTTTTATATTTTTTCGCACAGCTGCCACGGCGCTGCTGTTCTTGTTTTTGGCCGCCGCCGATTCGCGCGCCTCCAAGGCCTTGACCAGCTGATGCAGCTTCTCCTTGTTCATGTTGATCGAGTGCACCAGCACGCAGAAGAAAAAGAAAAATACGTAAAATGGAAAGTTGTACAGCATAAGAAATGGCGTGGTGACGGCGTAGATGAGCTCCAAATAGTTGTACGCGTAGTATGGTATATTGAGGTTGAGGCGAGTAAAAATTTCTCCCCCGATGGACGGAGACTTCGCCTTCGCACTGTCTTTGTTTTCCTTTGTTTTGTTATTATTGTTATTATTAACGCTATGCGTGCTGCCTCGGTGGCCGTGGACGGCGTGCAAGTTGTTGCTGATGCTTTTTCTTCGGTTGCTCTCGCTGTGGGGCCCGTCCTCCTCGGTCCTTTCCTTGTGACCTTTTTTCTTGTCCCCGCCTTCGCCCTCTTCTTCTTGCTCGTCGTTTGCGGCTTCTCCGCTGCCACTCTTTTTCTTCTTCGATTTTTTAATAAAAAATGAGACATCCATTTTACCTGGATCCGCGAAGTCTGTCAGCCAAGGCAGCCGCCGCTCTTCAAGGTAGATGAAGACCTTTTTTAGATGATGCAGGTAGCACTGAACCTCGTTCAGCAGCGAAAAGTGAATGGCGAGCGGTGGGCCTGCCCTGTCGGCGGTCTTGCCTTTCTTCCCGTCTTTTCCTTTCATCCTTTCCCCCTTCTCCTTCTTCTCCTTCTTTTCCTTTTCGTGATCGCGCTGTGTGTCTAATGTGCTGCCCCACGGGTTGCGGACGTTGAGGGCGTGAAAGTAAGAAACAAACCGCCCAGAGGCGTCGCTGCCCGCGCTTATCTCAGAAGCGAGCGAGGCGTTGTCGAGCTCTCGGCTCGCGTTCCTTTCATTGTCATCGCCCCCGCCGTTGTTCTTCAACGTGCTCGGGTCCTTGTCATCGCCGTCTTCGCCGATTCGTTTTGGCTTTTTCTCTTCGAATGAAACAAATTTGGGGGCAGAGGCTACTTTGTTCTTGTCCACCCGCCGGCGTCCAGCCTCGCCGTCCAGCCGCGCGTTTTGATTTTTTAGGTAGCTTGAGTAATACACATCACTCTCGTTGTTGTTGTTGTTGTTGTTGCGGTTTGTGTTATTGTCGTCATGGTCCGCCTCGCTGCCCGTGCCGCTGCTGCTGCCGTGCAGGCTCAGAGAGACGAGGCTGCTGTCCCAGCTGTGGCTGCTGCCGGCACTTTCGGACTCGGGGCTCAAAGTCAGGCGGCGGCGCGCCGTCGGCGACTGGGCAATGATAATTTTACTTTTTTTGCTGCATTGCTTTTTTGTTTTTCTTCTTCTTCTTCTTCTTTCTTTTATCGAGAAGAAGTTGAGACACAATAAGCTGAGTTGAAGAAAAAAAAGAAAAAAAAACTTATAGATTGGGCGGGAAGAGGAGAGGACAAGCGCATGTACACATATCATACAAAAATAATACAACAAACAAAAAGAAACCGAAAATTAGAAGACAACAAGTTGTCTAGCAGTTTGCATATATATGTAAAAAAGTTTTGTATTTTATTTGACGTTCTGTATCGATATAAATATATCATAATATTAATATACAAAGTTTATGTAGTGTGTGTGCTTTAATTTTTTTCCCATCATAATTCTTGCCAGCTGTTGCAGTTGTTGTTGCTGTTGTCGAATAATATATTGATTAGTGTGAAAAATAATTGTTATCCTTCTTATGCATTTGGCCACCAGTGGCACTATAGTTATAATGTGTGTTTTTGTGTTGTAGCTTCTTTTTTTTTCACTGTTATTATTTTTATTGTTGTCAGTAAAGTAATGCACAAAAAATGAGGAGCGCTCTATTTCGTGGAAATCATTTTCAGTTATCCACTGCGCTGCATTTTCATTCACTAGCAATGCATAGATCTGATCTAAAACATTATTGTTATGATTAATGTTGTTAATACCAATGTCGGCCTCACCATCGACAATGTATGTTTTGTCATTTAGTAGTTCTTTGACTTTATATCCGGCGCCGCAGGCACGCACAACGCGCAGCTGAAAGAGCAAACATAAATGTTTGTTTTTATTTTGGGCAAACTGGAACAGCCGTAGCGCCTTTTCGAGCTGATGCTTCCCTGTTGTATAATAATAATAATAATCATCGTTATCCTCATTGCTGTTCGTGTTATTATTATTATTGTAGTTGTGATCGCGACTTTGACTATCGATTTGTAAATTTAGAAATTTGTTTTCAGACACGAGGAAGTTGGCGAAGTAGCTGCACAATTTCAAATGCGTAGTCAAAAACGCATGCTCTCTCTCTTGATGCCCCGTACACTTTTCACTGATGGCATTGTCAATCGGAGTCTTTTTTATGTCTGCATCAATCTTGGCATCGCCGCTGAGGTGCACCTCAGGCGCCCATTTTTTTGTTTCTTTCTTTGCCATCATGTGCCGCTCAGCGTCCCAAACAGAGTCCCACCATTGAATCAACAGCACCACCAGCTGCTCGTTCTTATTCATATTATCAGTATTAAGATTGTTGTTATGGTTGTAAAGACTGTCATGGGCATCTTTTCTCTGATTACTCTGATTACTACTACCCCCAGTAAAAGTATCATATGCTGTTGTTGTTGCGGCTGCGGCTGCGTTTCTTCTCCCCCTTCTCATCGTGGGCTTGTAATTGTTTTTGTTATAATACTGAACCGTTCGAATAAGAGGAACGGCAGACGTGGGCCGTATGTACTTAGCGAAGTTTAAATGATGAAGAGGACGAGCGCCCGCATCACTTTTCTGCTCGGCGGAGGGAGAAAGTAATAACAAGGAGAGCGCTGATGAGCGCACAGACAAGGCCGCCTCGGCCAGCGCCTTGACCACGCCCACGGTGAGATCAACTTTGTTTTGACTTTTATTTTGAGAAATATATTTGTCGACAAGGTTTAAAATGATTTGCTCTTTTTGTGCGCGACTGAGGATGGTGATGCAGGCATTAAAAGCGGCTTGCTTGTTTTCATTTACGCTTTTGTTGTTGTTGTTGTTGTTGTTGTTATGATTCATGTACGCTTCAAACAACAAAACGCTTTGGCGCCAGTCGTTGTCGTAGACCCTTCTTTTTTTTAGAATTTGGATAAGCCGCAGAAAGTTTTTATTATTTTGATTTCTGTCTTCACGCTTATTATTAGTATTATTGTTAGATAGAGTGGTACTTATTTCTTCTTTCGGCTTTTCAATTTCTTCACTTTCCCTTTGCTTTTTAGTTTGCACGGCATTTTTATCATTATTAAATTTAGTTGCAGCGGCTATCCGTTTTTCCACCAACTCATTTAGTTGCTCTGTACCGCTGCCCGGGCGCAAGATGTGCTCCGCCACAAAGTTTCCAAAATGAACAATCTCAGCCTCTGTTTCGCGAAAACTCATTTCGACTTTATTATTATTACTAAAACTATTGACTTGTTGAAGTGCTTCAGAAGGAACATTGAGCGCTTCTTTTGCTATTTGTAGAGCAGTTTCCCAATCTGGAATTTTGTGGCGATAGTTCTCACCATCACTACTGTTGTTGCTATTATTATTATTATTATTATTTTTATGGTTCACGTGATGCTTGTACTGCAGTAAATGCAAGAGCGCCTCCTCATAGGCAGGGAGAACCGGCACATAGCGCAATGACTGCATTTCATTGTGATTCACACAATTGTCATTCACTCTGTCCTCATTTCTGTTTTCAGAATTTACACGGCGCGCATCATTTGTATCCTGCAAATCGTCTTTGTTTTCGATCGCAGGCAGACGAGCCAAGGCTAAACATATTTCCCACTGATCGCTATTTTGACGGATGATTTGGCAAAGTCGGATCACATCCTTTTTGTACGGATAATGAAGTGCACTGCTGGCCATGCCGCTTTGATGTTCATTGTTTTTATTTTCTGAGAAAGGTGGGAGAAGAGAAGTGTAGTTGCGCAGTAAAACACTATCGTTATTACTAGTATTATAATAGTTATTATTCTTCTTTAGATCATCGCGATTGCATTGTTGAGAATTGCTGCTGCTGCTGCTGTTGTTGTTGTTATTGCTGCCCATAA
The DNA here is from genome assembly GCA_000482165.1 of Strigomonas oncopelti. Lineage (NCBI taxonomy): Eukaryota > Euglenozoa > Kinetoplastea > Trypanosomatida > Trypanosomatidae > Strigomonas > Strigomonas oncopelti. The sequence continues at coordinate 4,254 of AUXK01000309.1, read as the reverse complement.
TAAAACTTTGCAATATTTGATGGACTACACTGTTCTCACTACTGCCACTACTGTATAAACTTGTGAAGGCAGCGAGGGCAGATCTCCAGTCCGCCGCCGCCGTGGTCGTGGCGTGCAGATAGATGGAGAAGAGATCTGACATTCATAAATGTGTTTCTATGTGTGTGTGTGTGTGTGTGTGTGTGTGTGAGAGAGAGGAAATAAAAAAAAAAAATAACAACTTGACTATTTTGTTTTTTATTGTCTTTCCTTTCCTTTTTTTTTTTTTTTTTTTTTTTGGGGTCCCTGACTAACAAGAAAAACACCACGGCACTAAATATAACAACGATGACAGTTCAGACAGAAATACAGGAAGAGAAAGAAAGAATGACTAAAATTTCTTGTTTATTATATTTTTCGCCAGTTTAACATACAGTGTGCTATGCTTTATTATTACCGTTGATTTCCGTTTAATTTCGCTTTGCAATACTTTTGTATGTTTCACATTATTCTATATTAATAAGTAGTCAGAATATTCTATCGATCTATATCTCCATTTTTTTATTTTTTATTTTTTTTAATAGGCGGGAAAAAAAGTAAAATGTTTGCTTATAATGTTTAACAAAACAAATAGCTCTATTTGTATAATCATTTCTATTGGTTCTTTCTTATATATTGAAAACTCTAGTCCTGGTAAACGTCTATGACATCCCCTGACTGCACGGCGTAGTGCGCCAGCGTATGCCGGTCTTGCAAAACATAATTATTATTGTTCAGTTTTAACACAATTCGTGAAAAAGGAATGAGCGTTTTTTTTTGCACGAGCGAACGCAGCTGCAACACCTTTTCCTCCGCACTCACATCTATTTTAAATTTTTGATTGTTATTATTGTTTTTGTGGTAATATATAGATAATTTTATGGTCGCCTCCTGTTCTTTAATGAGCACCTCCACATTCGAGTTGCTGTTGCCGCTACTGTTTTTAACAGCGGAGGGCAAACCTAAAGTTGTGTTTCCAATCTTTATTGCATTGTCCAAAAAGGCCATTATTATTATTATTATTATTACTATTATTATTAATATTATTATAAAGCAGCCACTGCTGACGTCTCGCTGCGATGCGTATCGTGTTTTCCAGCATGAGCTTTACATCGTATACGGTATCATTTACATGCGCTGTCACCGAAAACCGTTTCATTTTCAAATCACTACTATTATTATTCATATTATTGTTATTATTATTTGCTACTTTGGCATTCGTAGCAGCGCTGATGTTTGAGGCCGATTTGTGATAGTCCACATAAACCACAAACGAGCGCCACGAAGCACCATCCAAGGCATTATGATTATGATTATGATTATTAATATTATTGGTCAAATCGGTGGCACCAGCAGCTGAGGCCACGACGGCTCTAGTGTTTCCAGTGGCGGCGTGGATGTTTGAGTTTGAGTTTGTGTTATTTAAAGTTGGAGCAGCGGAGGCGGCGTTTATATTCGCTTTGCCCACAATGCGCTGCAGTTCTTCTTCCGCCGGGAGCACAAGAAAACCTTCGGCGTTGAAATTGTTTTTCCTGCCAGCATATTTGTTTGCATTCGCGTCGAGCAAAAAGCCGTTGGCGGCCGCAAATGGAAACATCAGCTCATTCGTGTCGATCAGGCGCGTACTCGGCGTATTTTATTATTATTATTATTTTGGGCATCGCCGTTGTTGCAGTTTGTCAATGCGTTGCCGAGAAGAACGTGCGGCCGCTGCGCCGACGAGAGGCGGAGGTCGACCTGCAAAGGGATCCCCACAAGCGCCCAAAGGGCATAGTTGTGCACAAAGTACTGATTAAACAAATCGAACGTGATGATGGAAGCGGAAGAAGAAGGGGACGACGCCTGGTTGTTTTCATTATTATTGTTATTATTATTATTATTATCCGCGCTCGCCACGCCATTGCCGACGAGGTCCTTGACGTAGCGTTGCAGCTCACTGGACGGCAGCTCGACCGTCTTGCCAACCAAGCAGTGCTCGAACAAGTAAAACAGCTCCGACGTCGCAATGGCGTCTTCGCGGTCGCTGCGGAGCACAATAAAACAGAAGCGCGCCGCCTCCTGCACCGACATCTCCTCCACATGGAACGCACTCGCAACAAGAAACTCCTTCACGTTTAAAGCGTTTATCTCGGTCCTCGCTTTATTGAAAAAAGCGGACAGAACGGTCAGCAAGTTCGGGTCTAAGAAGCTCCGCTGCATGAGGACGTCGACGAGATGACGCAGGTGCTCTTTTTTTGGTTTCGCCTCGATTAAAATGTTCTTTTTGTAACGCCGCTCGAGAGCAAAGTGGTAGTGGTCCGCGCTCTCCCAGAAAATGGACTGGTACGCACCCATCGGACAATCCGGAATTCGATTCAAGCTCCCGCCACCATTTTTTTTCATCGAGAACCCATCGCTGCCATTGTTATTGTTATTATTCGCGTTGTACCGATCGTCACCCTCGTCATCGTTTTTCATAAAATCGAACTCGTACAGGCAGTGAGAGAAGCTTTCCTGATGCTGCGGGTCGTTGATGCTGGAGCACGGCCCCGGGTGGGAGGCGCACAGCGGCGTCTGGCCGTTCAGCGGCCGCCGCGAGAGACGGATTGTGATGATCAGCAAACCAAAATCATTGCCAACGGCGGAGCGAACCGGCAGCGTGAAGTGCATGTCGCGGTCGAGCGCATTTGGGTTAATGCTTTTATTAGTATTAGTATCCGTTTCAGAAATGTTCGTGTTCTGGTTTTCAGTATCGAAAAGTGGAAGCGTGATGGGCAGACGCACGTCGTCACTCACGGACGGGTTATAACAATTTTGCACCGTACAGTGAAAGTTCAGCACAGCATTAGAGCCGTTGTTGTGTTTCTCATTTTGGTCGTTCTGAAGTTGTGAAATCGATTTGATGGTCAAAAAGAGGGGCTTGTTATCGTAGTTCATAGAAAACTTGCCATCGTTGTTGTTGTTATTATTGCTGGCAGCAGCAGCCGCAGCGGCGTAGTTGTTTTCAAACATAAAGCGATCGGCGCCGCCGAACTCGACAGAAGTGGAGAGCACGACGGAGGGACGCTGCAGCGAGGCGGGCGCCAGCCACTTTACCCTCAGCGTCAACCCCAGCGGGAACGTGACCGGCGCCGTCTGCTCATTCTGTGGCGCTTCATTAAAAGTATTATTATAAGTATTATTAAAGTTATTATTATTATTAATAATGCTTCGCGGAATCGTGAGCACGCCGCCGTGGGGCATCATCTGCACATCCCAGCTGACGTGAATGAAACCAAAATCATCCAAGTTGAGCTTTTGTAATTTGCGGCAGTCTGAGATAAAAAACGGATGCGTTGGATTGTATACGTAGCGGGGCTGCAATAGAACGCGCACAGGCGCGCCGTGCAGTCCGCTCGTCAGCGCATTGGCGTGGCCACTGCCCAGAGTGCCTGCGTGGTTGTAGGCGCTGCTGTTGCTTGCGCAGTGGGGCGAGAAGGGCAAGAAGGCTTCGCCGAGAAAAAAGTTGGCGTGAAGAGTGGTGGCATTGTTGTTGTTGGTGGTGGCGTTGTAGCTGTGATTCACGAAGTTGTTGTCTTCTACGGTGAGCACAATATAGCTTTCCATCGTCTCCACAAAATTATTATTATTGCTGCTGTTATTATTGTTTGTATTATTTGCTGCTGCTGCTGCTGCGGCCGCCGCCCCACAGGTCGGCGGCGCGGCGCCACTGAGGCTCGTGAGAAAGGCGCTGTCGTGCACAAAAAATTCAAAATTTTCGTTGAACTCCGGTTTCGAGGTGAACAGCTTTCGCGCTGTTTTCCCTAATTCCTTCACATCGTACGAAACGTGCTTCGTAACGTAGTTGACTTTTGTGCCGACGCCGTTGTGATTATTGTTTTCGCCCATCAGCGGCGGCGAAAGTGTGACAGAGATATTGTTATTGTTGCTGTTATTGTTGTTGATGTTAGAAGTGAACTGAAGAATGCGCTTCACAGTAACCTGCTGCACGCGGACGAGGGGATCGCACTGGAGAAGGCCCGCCGCCGGCAGAAACGCGTTGTGTATTTTCAGTTTTATAAAACTGGAGAAGTGGACATCGAGCGGCTTAGGGTAAAAGTGCGGCACCGCTTCTGTATTGATGTTGCGTGTGGGCATTGTATTTATATATTCAATTTTTTTCTTTTTTCTTTCTTCTATATTTGTTGTGTGCGTGCGGTGCAATGTCTATGAGTTGTGTGCTGATATTAATGTGTCTATTTATCTATTTTGCTTTTT
>AUXK01000308.1:0-10093 GCA_000482165.1 Strigomonas oncopelti | reverse complement strand
GATGCATCGTAATTGTTCGTTTGTTTGTTTGTCTTTTTTTTTCTCTCTCATTTTATTTCCTTGATTTTCTTTCACTCTCATATTTAAAATAATATATATATATATATATCGCGGAGTCACGCATCGCATATCTCTGTCGATTGTCGGTGAATCATTACGTGCACTGCCTCTATTCCAATCCTTCTGATTTCCACATCATATCTACAAGCCCCTTTGCACGCATAAGTTTTCTCTACCTTATATTTATACCACCTCTCTTCTGCTCCTTTCCTGTCACTCAAAGTGCCATTCGTGTTTTCAGCACAAATATAGACACACAAGCAAGTAAAATAGTTATTAGTTTTGTGCGGGAAAAAAAAAAGCATATATATATATATATAAAACGTCAACACTAAAAAACTGAGCTACACAGTTAGTTACGCGGTAGGACAGGACGCAGCTACCGTTGCGCTAGCGGACAACATGGTCGCCCTGCCTGCCGTGAAGTTCATCTTCCTGGGTGTCCGCCAGCTCACCCGCCCGGTTGTCCGGCGCGTCGTGACGCGCGCGATGGAGCGCAAGGGTGTCACGTACAACGTCTGCATCGCCCTCGGCCGCGTCTCGCTCGGCCTCACGGGCGTCATCGGCGAGTGGTCGCGCACCGAGGCGCAGAAGCGGCTGGAGAGCCAGAAGAAGACGGAGGAGACGGCGAAGGCGGAGGCTGCAAAGAAAGTCGAGGCGGACGCAGCAGCTGCAGCCGCGGACGCGAAGGAGAAGGCGGCCGCGGCGGCGCCGCCCGCGATCACCATCACGAGCGCCCTGCGCAAGGCGGAGCCGGCCGCGGCCGCGGCGGGCACCGACCCCGAGAAGCTGCACCACACCAGCCTTGACAGCCTCGTCGCCCCCCGCTCGCGCTCGCTGCTGGCGGAGATCACGTACGGGCCCCTGCCGAAGGACGAGGACACGTACGACAAGACGGTCTTCCTCGACCCGAAGCGGACGGCCGGCGAGGCGGCGCGGGTGTTCATCTGGCACCCGTACCGCAGCGCCTGGGACGTCTTCCGGCAGACCTTCCTCGTGCCGTTCCCCGAGAAGCGCCTCGTCGACGCCGGCGCGGAGCTGCTGATCGAGCTGTCGGCCTACTTTGTCCTCGCGCTGCTGCTGTATTGGGAGCTGCGGCAGCAGTCCCGCACCGCGGCCGCGAAGGAGGAGTTTCTGCAGGCGCGGCTGGAGGCCATCGAGGCGAAGGTGAACGAGCTCGCGCGGCTGACGCGGCAGTACGCGGACGCGAAGACGGTGGAGGAGCTGCCGCCGGTGCCGGAGCTCAAGATCGATGGGCGGCTGCGCGCGCTCTGGCGGGCGACCGAGCTGGGCGTCATGGCTGTGCAGCAGGCACTCTTCGAGGACAGCGGCGCGGCGGCGGCACCGCACGCGAAGCCGCACACGGCCGGCGAGAAGGGCGGCGGGGGCGCCGTGCTCAGCTACAACGTCCACTCTCGCGTGCCGCAGCAGACGGCCGACCCGCGGGTGAAGCTGAGCAAGCACGATGAGTCGGCGCCGATGAAGAAGGAGCTGGAGAGAGTGCTGCGAGATGGCGGTCTCACCACGAGCAGGTGAGGAGCGGCATCGACGGAGCACAGTTTACTGTGTGTTCTTTCCTCTTTACCCCCTTTCGTGCAAAAGCAGCAAGAGAGAAATATACGTCATACGGCGTTAATTCATTTTTGTTTTTGACCCCAGCTTTCCGGTTTTGCATTTTTGTTATTTTATTTCTTTTTGTCTCACACGTTTTAACACATGTGCTGGCTTACTTATTGCGTCTTTATTTTCTTTTTTNTTTTTTTTTTTTTCTTTTACTACCCGTTGTTGCTGGTGCCGTAGGAGATAGCGTTGTGCTTATATGTAGGGTTTCCTATTAATTTCACATGAAAAAACACATTTTTAAATATATATATAAATCAATTCTTGTAAAAGCTGCTTGTAGATCTCTTTAATATCGTTATAGCAAAAACTACTTGCGCGATTTGTGGAATGACTTTCGGTGTGTTCATCTTTACTCTTTTGCTAACACCTCACTAACCTATTCGTCTTTTGAACTTGGAAAGCGTGTGAAGCCCACTACAAAAAAAAGAAAAAAAACATATATATTAAAGAGGAAGAAGCTCTTTACTCTATTTGCGCATAAAGAAAAGGCGCGTTTTCGTTTTTGCTGTCGTTGTTGTTACTGATAAAATTTGTGCTGCTGCGTTTATTTCTTTTACTTATTTCTTGCTCGTTTGTCTTCTCAAATTGCGCTGCACATATATATATATATATATATTTTTCAATACTAATATATACTTCATTGAATAGAAAATGGCTGATAGCGACGGGTCAGCCGAAGAGCAGCTTAGAAAGCTAGAGAAGCAGACCAAGCAATGGAAGGAGGCCGTCGTTTCACAGCTCAACGAGGCGGCAAATAAAAACAAGCTGCTGCGCGACGAACTGCGCGTGCTGCGCAGCGAAAAGGATGCGGCGGTCGCCGAGGTACGGGTGCAGCTGAGCCAAGAGTTCAAGGAGCGCACGGCGATGCTGCGCGAGGAGGCGGAGCGGCTGCAATCGCAGGTGGCGCAGCTGCGCGAGGAGAACCACAAACTCGCCGCACAGCACGAGGAGGAGCTCGCCGCAACAGAGCGGCGCGTGATAGAGCTGCAGCGAGTCGAGGCCGCCCAGGCGCGCGTGCGTGAGGTCGAGGCGGTGAAGCGCGCCGAGGCGGACCTGCGCGGGCAGCTCGAGCGGCGCGAGAAGGCGCTGCTGGAGGCGGCGCACGAGGAGGAGGTGCTGCGCGACCGTCTCGGACGCGTCAGCGCGCAATACCAGGAGCTCTCGGAGCTGCTGCGGCAGCAAGACGGCAAGGCGGCGGACGGCCCCGGCGGCGCGGCGGATGGCGCGGCGAGCGATGGGACGGCGAGCGACGCGGCACACCAGCACCAGCTCGAGCGCGTGAAAGCCGAGCTGGCAAGCAAGGCGCAGGACACGCAGCGGCAGCTGCAGGAGGTCGACAAGCGCTACGAGGCGGAGCGCGAGACGTACCGGCAGGAGATGCAGCGCCGCGAGGACCAGCTGGCCGTTGTGCAGGCGCTGCTGCGGCAGTCGCAGGCGGACCTCTCCGCCCTCCAGCGCCGCCTCTCCCACAGCGAGACGGAGAAGCAGAGCACCGAGCGGCACTTCTCCGCGAAGGTGGCGTCGCTCAGCAAGGAGCTCGCCGCCGCCCTCGACGGCGCGCGCGAGGCGCACCGACACGAGGCGGAGCTGCGCGCGCAGGTGGAGGGGCTGCACGCGCACATCAGAGGGCTGGAGGAGGAGGCGGAGAGTCGCGAGTCGGCCTTCCACGCGCTGATGCTCTCCGAGGACCAGAAGACGCTCGTGCACGAGCTGCGGGAGGCGCTGCAGGAGAGCGCCGACCAGGTGGAGAACTGGAAGGCCAGGTACTACAGCACGCTGGAGAGCACGCCGTCGCCATTCCGGCGGGCCGACAGCGTGCCGCCGAGCCCGAGCACGACCGCTGTGGAAGTGGCGAACGACGACAGCCCGGCGCCTGGCGCGCGCGGCGGCGGCGGCCGGTGGGACGAGCAGCGTTCGCAGGAGCTGCAGGCGCGGGAGGAGGCCGTCGCCGCGCAGATGGCCGAGCTCGCCCGCAAGGCGACACTCCTCCAGGCCGCCGAGGCGAAGCTCAGCGAAACGAAGCGTCAGGTAGCGGAGCAAGCCAATCTCCTTCTCCAGCAGCAGCAACAACAAAAGCAGCAGCAAGGTGGGCGCCACGGCGGCGCCGCGGGTGCCGCCTGGAGGGCCTCCCCTGCGCCAGAGGTGGGCGCGCCGATGCCTGGGCTGGAGGTGCACGTGCCGCCCCTCTGTCGGGTCAGCGCGCGGCGGCTGCTGGCGAAGCCACGCCTTCTCATGGTGGCCGTCTTTTGTGTCATCGCCCTCGTCATGCTGCTCATCAGCGCCCAATAAAGCGAAATAATTTAATACAAAGGGCACAATAATAATAATTATATGTATGTGTATAATAAAAAAATAACTAATGATAATAATGATAATACAGAGAAAAAGAGAAAGGGGTGATTAATGCTGCATTGTGTCCCGCATGCGTGCATCCTTGTCTTTGCCTTTGCACTCAGCGCTTTACGGGTTTTTTAGTGTACAGTTTGCCACTTTGCTTTTACTATATCGAAAAATATATATATATGATTTCTTTTCTGTGTTTAAGCCGAAGAAGACGAAAAAGAAACAGAAAAGAAAAAAAAAAAAAAGACGGGCCAATTTTTTCTCTCTTTCATGACCGCACCCACATTGTGCTTTTTTGCAGCTGTCAGTGTATTCTGTCTCGTTGCGGGTATATGCGTTCATGTTGTTTTTATACAAAATTAAGCTTCATTCCTCTCTTTTTTTTTTTTTTTCTCTCCCTCTTCACCTCACGAATATATATCCTAAAAACTCCCTTTAGAAATAAAAATATAATTTGAAAAAAGGTTAAAAGAAAAAATATATAGATAATACGTGTGCGAAAAGATATCGAGAAAAGGACATAATGTACAGGAGGCGCATAGGCCAGCACTCGCTCTTAATTGTCTTGACGGCCTATAGCTCAGCTATTAGTTTATTCCACCATAGAAATTATAGTCACTCTAGCAATGCCCTTCGCCGCGTGGTTCCGCCTGGCCACGGCGACACCACGCCGGCTGTACACGCCGCCGCCACTAGTCCTTTTCTTGTCGCCCGGCGGTGTGTGACAAACAAAGGCAAGGCGAAGCCCACCGCGCGTCGCATCGCCGCCGCGGCAGCAGCTGCGGCAACGGCGGCGACGCCACCGACGACCCCGAGCGGGACCTCCACTAGCAAGGCGGCAGCTCCCAAAACGTACAAGAGAAAGCCAGCTAGAAGCACGGAAGAGGTGTTGGCGTCTCTGGTAACTAGCGCGACTGCTGCAACGGCGGGCGGCACTACTAGTAAGGGCCGTGGCAATAGCAATAGCAATAGCAGCAGCAGCAGCGCGCGCAGCGGTGTAGTCAGGGGAGGGGTGAGTCACGAGGCGCCTGGCTCTGACACCGAGGAGGCTTTCCGGCATGTAGTGGACGCCTTTTACCGCAACACCGGCCCCCTCACGGACCTGGACGAGATCATTCAGAGCCCGACCGCCGTCGTGGACGGCCACGAGAAGAGCAGCACGCCGGTGGACGCGGCAGCACAGCTGCGGGCCGACCCCATCCTCACCCACCGCAACTTCTCCGCCTCGCTCGCGTGTCCGAAGAAGTTTTACCTGCAGCAGAACCGCCACGACTTGTTGCCGAAGCTGTCCATCGGGGAAGCGACGCTGCTGGACGACACGGCCGGCTTCAACGAGCTGGCGCGGCGGTGGGACCGTCTGCAGTTTGGCAGTCGCGCCGTCGTCATCCGAGAGGGCAACTACGAGCAGGCGGTGCAGCGCACCGAGGAGGTCATTACGCACTACTTCAACACGACGTACGCCTCGCTGCGCGAGCAGGCGCCCACGCTGACGCTGCACCGGCCCGCCTTCTCGGCGCCGTTTCCCGCCGCGTCCGGCGCGGCGGCGCTGTCCGAAGAGGCGCAGCGGGTGCTCTCGTCGCTGCAGCTGCGGGCGCGGCCGTGCGTGCTACGGTACCGGCCGAAGGACAATCAGTGGGTCATCATCGAGGCCATGGCGACGGTCGACCCGCTCGGCACCGCCGCGCGCGCCGCGCAGTGCCTGCGCCGCATCCACTTCTCCATGCTGGCCTTCCGCTACTGGGTCACGCAGCCCCACATCCCGATCGCCGTCCGCAAGCGCTTCCTCAACATCAACCTCGACGGTATGAACGAGGAGAACGAGAAGGGCAACGCGCTCACGGACACGGCGAGCGTCGCGGCGCCGATCGATTTGAAGCGCAGCGGAATTCTGCACATCCGCAACTACATGCCGGGGCCGGCCACCCTCATGGACTGCGACCCCTCCCGCCTCGTCCGCTTCATCCAGCGGCTCTCGCTCGAGGAGCTGATCGAGGACAATGCGAAGAACCAGAAGAGAGGCGGCAGCTTTGGCGCCGGCGCCTTTGACCTACCGCCGAAGGTGCCGCTGCCGGCGCCCGTCGCGGCGCTGCACGACTCGCTGCGCGCCGCCGCGGAGCGGAGCGGCAGGTACACCAGCACAGCGCGCAGCACCCGCTCGCTGAAGAGGAAGGACTCGCTGGAGCAGGAGCTCTTCGAGCAGCAGCAGAAGCTCGTCGAGGCCCTCGTGCGCCACCACACGGTCCCCCTCATGCTCTCCGCCAACGACCCGTCCAAGGTGGCGTTGTGGTCCTGCTTCTCGGAGGACTCGCCGGACGGAGTCGTGCGCTCGACCTACGACCAGCTCGACGCGGCGCAGCAGCAGCAGCAGCAGCAGAAGCCTGTAGCAGGGGGGAAAGGCAAGGGCAAAGGAAAAAAGGGAGGCAAGAAGGCGACGGAGGCGGCCGCGGCCGCGCCCGCAGCCGCCGCGGCGCACATGCCACCCTTCTCCCAGTTTTTAGGCTCGCAGTGCTCGCGCGACACGTGCCCGTTTTTTGCGGAAGGCAAGTGCCTCCCGCAGAAGACCGAGAACGCGCTCGCCGACAAGGACAACCACCTCTTCACGCTCCCGTCCTCGGCGGTCACGAAGAAGGCGGCGTGGTGGGCCGACGGCATGCGCACCGTCCGCGACCTCCTCCACGAGCACGAGCGCGGCACGGTGAAGCTGACGGCGCCGCAGCTGCGCTACGTGCACTGCGTCGCCGAAGGCAACATCGCCATCAATCCGAAGGAGATTGACCTTTTCTTTAGCAAGGTGCGTTACCCCTGCTTTGTGATCGACTTCGAGGCGACGAGCTTTGCGCTTCCGCCGTTCCAGAAGGAGACCGCCTACCAGTCTATCCCGTTCCAGTTCTCTCTCGATGTCTTCCAGCACGACATTCTGACGGAGACGCCAAAGCACTACGACTTTCTCCACTTTGGCAAAGGCTACAACCCGAACATCGACCCGCGGCCCGGCTGCATCGACGAGCTGATGCGCATCGTCGCGGCGGAGCGCGCGACGAAGAAGGCGGAGATGGAGGCCTCCGGCGAGCTCGCGCGGCTGCAGGCGGAGCGGGACGCGGCCCTCGCGGAGGACGGCGAGGCCAACGCCAAGCGCAAGCGCAAGAAGAAGCCGGTCAAAGCGGTCAAAGGCAGCAGCCTGGTCGAGCCGGTCCACTTCTACGATGGCTGCTTCATCGCCCACTTCGCCTCCTTTGAAAAAGGGTGCCTGGAGAAGATCGGGCAGCTCGAGGAGAAGTACCGCGACACGATTAGAGAGTTCTACTTCCTCGACACACTCGATCTCATCAAAAAAGGTTTCCTGCACCCCAACGCGCACGGCTCGAACTCCCTCAAGAAGGTGCTGCCCGCCATCTGCCCCGACTTCCAGTACGGCGTCTTCGGCGGCGAGCGCAGCGGCGGTGACGACAGGGCCGAGGGCGCCACCGCCGCCGTCGCCGAGGACCTTGACGAGCAGAAGGGCGAGAACGCGATGGGGCTCTTCCGGTTGTGGTACCACCAGGAAAGCGGTGGGACGATGCAGGACCTGCAGCGCAGCGCGCCCGGCGGCGGCGGCGGCGACGACGCGGCCGGCGGCCCGCCGCCCATGACCGTCGCGAAGGAGGCGCGTGAGAAGCTGTGGGCGACGCTGCGCATACAGCTGCTCGAGTACTGCTCGCTCGACACGAAGGCGCTGTTCGAGATTATGCGGGAGATTTGGAAGGAGAAGGAGGCAGTGCGGGGTGTGCCGCCGGTGGACAAGACGGGGTGGGTGTACGCGAAGCCCACGCCACGCGAGATCAGCTTTTAATTTAAAAAGTGTGTTTGCCCGTCTGCTCTTTTTGTTGTTGTTCTTATTTTATTATTTTACTATTATTATTTTACTTTTGTCATAGAAAACTTATAAAAAAGCATCATTGCGTCCGCAGATAAGCTCAGCTGGCTGGCCGTTCCTTTGTTGCTCCCTTCGCGGCGGCAAGGAGAGATGATGTTATCATAGAAAACAAAAGAAAAAGAAACGCGTTTGTTACGTTTTCCTTTTTTTTTTACACACATAAATTGTGATCGTTAATAAAATAAATATCTATATATTCATACATATATATATTCACTTTTGCACCCTTTAGGCTCTTGTCTTCGTTCGTTTCTCGTTTCCATTGCGTCTAGAAAAATCAAACCTTACGCAGTAGTGCGTCTAAAATATTTTTCAGACACAGTCTTATCTTACAAATACTAATGATTATTGTTTATTACTTCACTTTTTTCTTTCCTCTTTCTTAAACAAAAACTGCCTTTTGTCCGTCGTCTTTGATATTGCAATTGTTCCCTTTGCATAAAAAAAATTCACCTTTACGTTTTGTGTTTTTTACTCATTATTAATTTTTCTCGATTTGTATTGCGTGAAATGTAAATGTCTATGTCTTTTTGCTCCTTACGTTTCTCACCTCTTATTTTAAGCACTTAATATATTTGCACATCCTCTTTTTCTCTTTTCTTTTTTTTTTGTAGAGAGGCAGCGGGCGCGAGATAGCTCTATCTCCCTCTTTTAGTACACGAGAAGTGCATCGACCTACACACAAGGTGAATACCATGTCTGCTATTGTGCTGTACGACGGCTCCGCCGGAGCCACCAAGTCAGTTGAGTTCGCCGGCCTGCCCGGCAACCTTCTGCCCTCGCACGACGGCTTCCAGCTTATCCTGGTCCACGCGTGGGACCGCGAGCGGCAGGGTGGCGGCAGCGGCAGCAGCGAGAGCGGCGGCGGCGCTGCCCCCGCGGCGGGCAGCCCGCCGCCCCCGGGCGAAGGCGTGCCGGCCCCCGTGGCCATCCGCGCGCCGGTCGGACAGCTCATCACCACGGCGCTGTCAGCCATACAGGAGAGCAAGTACCTGAAGGACAGCCTGCACTACAAAATAGAAACCAGCGCCCTCCCCCTCGGGCCTCGGGCGCAGGCGCCGGAGTCGGCTGGCGTGTCGCCCAGCAAAAAAGGAAGTAAGGGGAAGGCGAACGCGGCCGCGGCGGCCCCCGGTGGGGCGGCCAAGGCGGGGGAGGAGACGCTGGCGGGGCTGGAGCGGGAGGAGGGCAGCAAGGCGGAAGCGGTGGTCGCCTACGCCGCCGCGCGCGCCGCGCACCACGGGGCGACGGCCATGGTGCTGGGCGCCGGCAACACGATGGAGGGCAAAACGGTGGTCGTCGGCCGCGTCGCGCGGGCGGCCCTGCACCAGCAGCGCACGAGCCGCCTGGTGCACTACTACATAAAGGCGGACGGCCTCGTGCTGCGGCCGACGACTTCGCGGCTGCGGCACCTCGTCATCGTCGCCATCGGCGCGAGCGAGGGCGAGGGCGAGGGCGAGGGCGAGGCCGCGGAGGCGGAAGGCGCCGAGCGCGCCCTCCCCGCAACCACGCGCGCCGTGTACCACGCCCTGCAGCGCTGCCGCACGCAATTTGAGAACGACAGTGTAGCTGTCCTGCTCGTGGTCGGGCCCTCCGAGGCCGCGGCGGCCACCGCCGACAAGCTCGCGCCCACCTTGGAGACAATAGTGGTGGAGCATCGCCGCCGCCGCAGCGAGCAGTTCGCCGCGGCGAAGGAGGAGAAGGGGCGCGAAGGGGCGGAGGCGGCAGCCACGCAGCCGCCGGAGGGGCAGCAGGCCGAGGAGGGGAACGACGACGAGGAAGAGGGCGGAGCTGCTCCGCCGGCGGTCCTGCCGCCGGTAACAGTGTGCACCCTCAAGGCCACCAAGAAGGTGGCGACGCCCACGTTGGAGAACAGCATGTCGCAGGTGACCAAAGCAATGCAGTCGCTGGGGAAGGTGGAGTTTGTGGTCACGAGCGCGGCCGCGCCGGATACTCTGAAGGTGGCGCTTCTGGGGCTGGCGAAGCCTCATTGTATTATAGTGCCTTGAGGTGGCTGGGACACCGGAGAAGTAAATACTTGTAAAAAAAAAATAGATGTACATACACACAGGCAGAAGCATCTTTAATACTTTACATTTTTCACCATTTGTGTCACTCGACTAGCAGGAATAATATGAAAATACAAAACCTTAACGT
>AUXK01000307.1:0-10112 GCA_000482165.1 Strigomonas oncopelti | reverse complement strand
TTTTGCAATTGCGCATGCACTTTTCGCAATCATAGAAAAAACAGCAACAATCAAATTTAATAGTAATAAAATTGCAAACACAAGCTATTATTTTTTCTTCAAACTCCGCAGCAGCTCCAACGCGGTCGATCCACCACCGCCGCCACTGCCACCACTGCCGCCGCCAACGCCCGCGCCAGTATTGCCGGGGTGCAGACTACTAGTGCCGCCGCCGCCGCCGCCGCCAGCAGGTATCACGCGGCCATCCTTGTCCAGATGCAAAAACTCACACTGCTCGCCGCGCCGGCAGCCCTCTAGCGTGTTGTAAAAATGACAGACCCGGCCCCTGGCGGGCTGCGCCTGGCTCTTGCTCGAAGTGCTGAGGGGGGCACTGCCGCCGACGGCGTGCTTGTTGCCGGTGCTGCTGGCGAGTGAGGAGGGGGAGGTGGCGGGGGTGGCGCCGCCACCTTTTTTCCCGTAGGAGAGCCCTTGGCCCCCGTGCGCGTGGGCGCCCAAGGTCGTCAGCTCCAGCTGCTGCGGCACCGCCACGTCGATCCCGCACTGCTGATTCATCTGCTCGTAGAAGTGGGTGAGGGCGCGAAGGGAAAGCACGGGCGCCGGGCGCAGACCGTACTCCTGCGGCTGCGCGACCGCCGCCACTACCTCGCGACTCACCCCCGCGTAGGGCGCCTCCTGGGCGCCGCGCAACAAAAAAAGCATGCTCGGGCTCGCGCGAAAAGTGAGGTAGTTCGGGTCGGTGGGGTAGGCCCCCTGATGGCCATAGAGCTGGTGGTAGCTGCTTTCGTGGCTCACTGCCGTCGTGGTCGCCTCCTCCGCATCTTTCCAGGTCGTATCCTCCGCGTCCCGAGGTCGCTTTGCCGTGACGCTCGACATTGTATATATATATATATATATGTATATGTATATAATCTCTTTTATATGTTTTTATATGTTTTGTATGTTTTATTTTGTATTTATATATATCATTTCTTTTGCTCGTTCCCAGACAAAAAATTGAGAAACAAAATAGGGCAGTGTAAGCTGATTTCTGCACACAGGCACACACGCACACACATACACACTCCGTTGCAAAATCAGCACAAATTGCCGTGTTCCCGTGTTTCTCATATATATAGTATATTTTATTATTATATTACAAAATTAAAAAAATTAAGCAATACATGTAAATCATTAATTATTGTTTTGCTCGAACCGTTCGTACAATAGTGCAGATTCCCCTCCGTCGTGGCACTTTACTCCGTCATACCATTCGCTGCGATCGTCTTCAGCGCCCAGGTACAAAAAATCGAAGTTTCTTGATGGGGCAGCCTGTAATACTGTAGTGCATTTTTTTTTGTCACCTCATCTTCGCCGTTGTCATTGCACTCATAAACTCTGGGAGGTGGCGCTTCAGTGGCATCTCTCCACAATTCCGAATCTGTCTTTATGAAGCTGCATTTTGGCGCTCCGCTTTGGCCGCTGCCCAGCTTCTGCTGGTCCAGCGTCTGGCTGTTTGCTTCGCCTTCCCCCGCAACCGCAACACAACGCGCGTTGCCATGCGTCTGCTCAGTCACCCTTTTTGCTCCACTATCACCACCGTCGCGGCTGTCGTGAAGGCTATCAGCAAACTTCTGCCTCGCGTTTCGCTGTTTTGGCTGAGGGGCGGCGGGGGTGGCCATGCCATCCCTCATCAAGCGCATGGCTTCCTCCTCCACTATGATGAGGGCGCTGTAATACTCTTCCTTCGCGCGAGCTATCGTCTCTGGTGTCGTTTCGTTTTGCTCCGCTTCGCTGCTGAACGCCGACTCGTGCTCCACTAGGGGAGCGCTGCTGCCGCCACTCTCACCGCCTGCACTGCCCGTTTCGCGGGCACAGGACCTAGTCTTTTTTTTTTTGTTCTTGAATAGGTTGCACAGTGGATTACTGTCACTGCTGTCGCTTTCACTTTTGTTTCCTTTACCCCTCTTTGTGGCTGCTGCACTTGGCGCCAACGGGGCATCCGGAGGACTCCTCTGGCAGGTATGATTGTTTTCCTTTCCCTTGTTCATATCCTCCTCGTCATGGCCCCCTTCTTCCCTCACTCTTTTCATTCCCCGCCCCTTTTTTGTCAGTGCTTGCAGCAACGAAGTGGGGAAGCCATTCGTGCGCGCATCCTTGTCTCCGTCCCCGTCACCGCAGCTCATTTTCGAAGCACGAGGGCCCTCCGGCGCGAAGACGTTCGCGGCGTCGTAGTGGGTCAGACACAAATGCTCCCCAACAAAAAAACACGTCTTGTACACGTGGAAGGGCTCCACGCGTACCTCGTAAGCGTTAGAGAGAGCTCGCTTTGCTTGTCCATTTTCTTGCGGTGGTGCCATTGCCTCCCCACCCTCTGCGCCCCCTTCTCCCCCCCTTTCCTTCGCGGCGATGGCGGTGGTGGTTATGGTGGCGGCGGAGGATGGCGGCGGCAGCAAGACGACGGCCTGCGGCGACAGCAGCCCCGGCGAATAGTTGTCGGTGTGGGCAATGTAGTGTTGCTCGTACTCCGCCCGATCGCGCTCGAGCGGCTCGCGCACCCGATTCCACCACCGCCGCCGCCGCGCCTCCGCCGCCTCACGCCGGCACTCCTGGGGCCCCGCACCGTCGCGACGCGCGAGCCGCCGGAGCAGAGCGGGCGACCGCTGCTGATGGTGCAGTATCATCTCGTAGTGGCTCTGCACTATGCGGAGTTTTCTTATACCACGACAAAGGCGCTCGCGCACCACGTCGAGCTCCGCTGCCGCTGTCCGCCTTGCATCGCCCTCACTCACTCTTCCAGTCGTATCCTTGACGGAGGTGCCGAGGGCGGCAGCGAACGTCATCGTCTCCTCGCGGGCCAGCTGCAGCACGGCCAAAAGGCGTGCCACCTTCTTGCTTCGCCCCCGCAGGGCTGCATAGAAGTACTCCACCGTCCGCTGCTCCACAGTCGACACGGTGTAGTCGGCCAGCAAGATCTTTACATCATAGTTGTCTGGTTGCACGTACGGCAGCATGGGGCGGCGACCGGCCTGCTGTCCTAGTTGCCGGAGCTGCTCCCAATGCCGATGAGAGAGCTTTTTATGATACGAGAGACGATCGATTGCGAAGTAGGGATGGGCAGAGGGCACCGCAAAAAAAGCGTTGTCGACAATAATCCAGAAAACATCCTTGGCGTCGAGGCTGTCCGTGTTGGCCGCCGACAAGTGGCCGAGCAGCGCGGCACTCGCTTCCGGCATCGTGAGCCGGACCTCCTTCTCTCTGCCCTGTCCCTCCGCGCCGCTCTCCGCCATCTCGTTTGTTGTCGATGGCGTCCCTGTTTTTGTTGACGCGGCGGCGGGGGTGGTGGTGGTGGTGGTGGTGTAAAAATAAAGCTCCCGATATGCGTTTGTCGTGCCGTCTGGGAAGCACCCCTCCGGGCCCGCGCAGCCGCCCGCCAGCCATTCGCTCGTGTAGTACCGCCGCAGCTGCTGTCGGTACAGCCCGCGCTCGGCGCTGCGCAGGACGGCGGAGGTGCTCAGTCGTCTGACACCGCCGCGTTTGCGTCCCGCTTTTTTTTTTTTTTTCTACCCCAATGTGCGGTGGGTGCGCACCTGACGTTGAAGTAGGCCAGCGAGGCCGCGCGCTCCGCGTACTCGAAGAGACGCTCCATTGCAGAGGGGAGCACCACCCGCGCCCCACGTCCGTCATTGCCCTGCTTTTGCCTTTGTTCGAAAACACTCGCAGACTCCCCGAGCTCTGTTGTGGGCATGTAGGCGCTCGTTTCCTCAGTGCAAGTGTCAAGCAGACGGAAGGAGCACTCTTCTGATGCATCTATTGGTTCACTGTGGACCTCACTTCGCTTTTGGTTTGCTGGCATATGCATATATATATATATATATATATAAATGTAGGCGGGTGGGTAAGGTATGCTTATTGCTATTCTTAAAAGCACACGTAGAGTTTATGCTATTTTTGCCAATCGAAAGAGCGGGACCGAGCTAACATTCTAAAGTAATGCAAATGCGTGACTTTAAAAAGAAAAAGAAAGGGAAAATGTGAATGTGAGAGAGATAGAGAAAAGAAAAAGAGAGAGAGAGAAAGAAGTGATGGAAAACGAATATTTATGTGTATACAAACATTCATAAAGCTTTTTAGTCTTCTTCTGGGCCGCTACCTCATTGTTGATATAGAACACAGCTCCATCCACGTAAGTGCACTTTGTTTGTTTTTTGTGATGTATTATATGTAAGCGTGAATTAGCGTTACAGAATGCGGGTTTGAATTAAAGATACACACATGTATATATACAAGAAATCTAAGAAATAAATGAGTAAATGTCTAGTGTAAAAAAACAAAATGGTACAAGGTGATATACAACGCATACAAAATGTCTAGTGTTGTGTGAAGTTTTTAGCTGCTTTATCTGGTTTAACGTTATTATTATTATTATTATTATTAATGTTATTGCACCTCTCGCTGAGCGCCGCCGTTGACGGAGGTAGACCGCGTAAGGCCCCGCGGGTGCCCTTCGCCCCCCGTCTTGTTGCCCTCTTCTCTTTTTTCGGCCTTCCATTTTGCCTGACTCGTCGCACTGCACGTTGGCGCTGGTAGCACCTCCGCTTGTGCCGCCGCCGCCGCTCCTGCTGCCACTGAAATGGCGACAGCTGTCGCGCTGCCTGGTGGGACTGCAGTGGCGGCGCTGTTCTCTTTATTGTGCCGGGGATGACAACGATAGAGACGCTCCTCCTCTTGCAGTGGCGCAGAGCTGTGCGGCACTTCCACACAAGTATTATTTCCCTCAAAGTGAGCAGCCGCCGTATCGCCAGACACAATGTCATCATTGGCGGCAATTTTCTCGCCCTGCCCATGTCCGTCTCGTGAGGGGGACAAGAGCGTCAACACCCGCCTGGCTGCCGCGGTGGTGGCGGCGCCGACGGTTGTGTCTGCTGCTGCTGCTGCTGCTGCATCAACGTCATTGTTTTCTTCCTCTCCTTCCATTTCGTGTGGCGCCGCGTCGCTGAACACGGCAGGCGGAGACGCAGAGAGAGTGAACCGACGCGTGTGATGAATGTAGAGGCAGTGGTTGCGATTGTCAATGCCAACATTATTATTATCGTTATTGTTATTTGTGTTATTCCCGACGCTGCGCCACGCTCGTCGGAAGGGGTCGCTGTTAAGGGTGCTGCCCAGAACGTCTTCGCCCTCCTCCCCATCGCCCGCGCTCGCCGCGTTCTCCGACGCGCGTGGGCTGGAGGCGTGGACTGCTGCGGTGGTAGGCATAGGCACCGCCCCTGCTCCTGCCGCCGCCTGGCTCTCGCTCTGCGGATGACCAGGGAGAGAGGGGCTCCGATGGGAGAGCGAGAGGGAGGCGAAGGGGGTGCGGCTGCTACGATTGCTGTGGCTCGCGACGGCACTACTGCTGCCGCTGCCGCTGCCGCTGCTTGTGGTGGTGATGGCGGTGGTGGTGGCTGTGCTGTTATTAGTAGAACGTAGGGAAGAGAAAAAGGATCTTTCCGTGGACAAGTGCGGCTGCTGCTGCTGAAGAATTCCCAGCAAAAAGGCATCCCTCGGCGAGAGATGAGAGGGACTCGCACAGCCGGTACCGTTTCGTGTCTTTTGCCTAGCTGCAACACAACCACGAATGGCCGCCTCCTCCTCGTCGTCCTCCTCCCCCTCGGTGGGGGTCGTGGCGGCCCCGCGGCTGTCGCTCGTCTCCCTGCCACTCTCCGCGAAGGAGCCTCGGCTGTGACTCGATAACCCGTGATGGTTCCCGTCGGTCTGATTTGTGTGCATATGAAGTACATTCGTGCTGTTTTTCGTGTTGGTGAGTGTCGTGCTGGTCGAGAAGCGCAGCTGCACGGCAGCTGCGGAGAGCGAGGACGAGGACGGCCGCCCCCCACTGGCCGTGGCGGTCGTGATGGTGCGTAAGGATGTGTAGCTGAGGCGACAGCCTACACCGCCGCCATTGCCCATCCCTTCATCTTCATCTTCTTCTTCTCCCCCTTCGTCACTTTCAATCGTCCTCGTGTCCTGCCAGCTTTTGACCACCGCGCGATGGGGGCACGTTTTGTTTCGCAGGCGCTTGGCCGGAGGCGCCCACGAAAGCCGCGTGGGCCGCTGCGGCGCCGTCACCACAAGCAGCATGCTCTCCATCTCCCCATCCCCCTCCTCTTCCTTCTTTCCTGACTCGTCACTTCGAAAGTGGCTGCCGCTGTGCTCACCGCGCGGTGGCGGGTACTTGCTGGGCGCCGCGGGGACCGATCCTAGGTAAGAGGCGCTCAGGCGCGCGCGGTGGTAATACGAGAGAGAGCCCTGAGAGTGCTGCATGCTGCCACCGCTGAGACGGCCCTCCGCGCCGTCGCCGCCGCTGCACCGCACACTGAAGGACAGCAGGCGCGTCGGCCGCAGAGTCTGTGAGGTCGACCCCGAGAGCCGCACCGGCGGTGGACGGCGGCGGCGGCGACGCTGCTGCTGCCGTTGCTGTCCGTACGAAGAAACAGAGAAGCGAGATGGCATTTTCTTTTCGGACTCACAATGGAGGGAGTCTGCCTCGTCTTCGGATTCGCCGCCGTGCGGCAGCAGCTGGTCGCCCTGCGAGGGTGTGGAGTGGCAGAGGTGCTGCAGCTGAGAGCCGCCGAGGGAGGGGCGGAACAACATGCTGTCACGGGCGCACAGAAAAGAGCCGGACAGCCGTGGCGGTGCGGCGGCGGCACTCACGCTCGTGTCTTCCTCCTCGTCTCCCTCGACGAGCATGATGCAGTCGTCTTCTCCGTCGGCGGCCGGACGCGAGCCACGCGCGAGGAGATGGTGATGGTGCGGGCGCGCCATGGCGGCGGAGGACGGGGAGTGGGGCAGCGGGGCGCCGGAAAGGCCGTGCGTGAAGCACTTTGTGCGTTTGACTTCATCGAACTCGGGCAGGTGGTGGGGCGGCGCGCGTGTGGCGCAGCGCCCCTCCTCGGCTGCATCTTTGTAGGAGGCGGTCACGTCGTGCGGGTGGGGGGCCGGGAGGTGCACATCCATCCGGCAGTACCCGCCCGGGGAGGTGTAGAGGTCGCCGTCGTCTTCATCATCTTCCTCGTCCTCGCCTTCGCCCTGTGCTCGGGGGCGACCGCTAAGCGGCGGCTGTCGCGCCTGATACGGGGAGGGGCAGTAGTGGTGGCGGGAGGGGGGCCCGTAGATCAGCTCGCCCGCCTCGTCGATGCCGACAACGGACTGACTGCGCTGCCTCTGCTCCTCCTGTATATCATCACCCGTGTTGCTACTCTTCCAGTCGAAATGGTTTGCGTAGTAATCCTGAGCGTGAGGGTTGCCATCCGGTGGCGTCGCTGGCGTCGTGATTGCTGAGCCGGGGTGCAGCTCCAGCTTTTCCCGGGGAAGCTGGTAGTGGGAGGCACCATGATGCTGCTGCTGCTGCTGTTGCTGCTGCCGCGAAGATAGCTGTCGGCGCCGCTGCTGCGTTTCGTGCCGCACCACCGGTGACAGTGAAAGCGAAGGCGATCGAGACCACAAAAAGCCAATGCTGTCGTCGTTGTTCATCTTAATATTATTATTATTAATACTTGCATCCAGGTAAAGATGGCTGCCGCTGCTGTTGGTGTTGCTGTGGCTGCGACTCGACACACCGGCGCGGATAGAAGACACAGAAACAGCGCCCGGCCGCGCCGGACTCGCAGAAGAGGCACAAATGGAAGAGACGGAGGGAGAAAAGGAGTGAGAGACAGAGGTAGAGTGTTGCCGTCTGCTGCTGTTGGTGTTGTTATTTGGCTCTTCATCCTCTCTTGCTTCGGGTGGCGACCGCGGACAGCGGCGTGGATCGAAGGACACGCGCTTGCTTTTGACAAACCGCCCGCCCTCGGCGTGCCTTGCGGCGGTGGCGGAGCGACTTTGCTTCTCTTGCCGAACAGAGGGAGAGCTGCTGTTGTGGAGAGAGCACTCTAATGACTCCTTGTGGGCGGCAGCAGCGGGTTCATCCGCGCAGTTGACTGTTGACACACTTGCGTCCTGATGCGCAAACTTCTGCGCCTCTGCCACATCCTCCTCCGCTTCCACCTCCTTTTCTTCTTCGTCGTTGAGCAGTTGCTCCAGCTCCATTTGTTTGAGCAAAAAGGCTCTTTCGTAGTCGTTGCCATGGCGAAACACGTATTTGCACTGCTGCTGCCGCTGTTGCTGTAAATCGTGGCCGCGATGGAGGCGAAAGGTGGCTGCGCCGACGTCATTGCTGTAGTTAGAGCGGCCGCTCGTCACACTTCGACTCCGGTCACGTTGTCCGTCCTCGTCTTCGTCCTGCTCTCTTGCTTGTTGTTGCTGCTCTTGCTGCTGCTGCTGGCAGTAGTAGTGATACAAATGTGCCCGTCGCGATAGAAGAGCGGCCGAGGGCGAAGCTGCGTGCGACATCGTCTGGCGGTCCGCCGCCGCCCCACGGCCACGGTGATCAAAACAGTCACTCTCAGAAGCAGCCGATTCAGTGCTGTGGAAGCGACGCTGCAGGTGCGGCCCAGGCGGGGCGTAGTCGCACGGATACCCCGCCTCCCCCGCCCACTGCTCCGCATCTTCTCCCTTCCCGTCTTCTTGCTCAACGGGTGGTGGCGACGTCGGCGCGTGCGAGCGCTGCAGCCCCGGCACGGCCATGCCGGCGGAGTGCCGTTGCCACAGCGGCGTCTGCGCAAAGTCGATCTCCATCTGTACAAACTCGCTCGCTGTCACCCCCTTGTGAAGATGGTCATCATGGTTGCTGTGGTGCCGAGCATGCGTGTGGTGTGCGTGGGGATGCGGCACGCTGTCGCTGCGGCCAAGGCGGTACTGCGGCGCCGCCGAAGAGGGAGAGGAGTAGGAGTGGTGGGAGTAGGCGGCGACCGGAGTCGCACCCACGCCCGCCGTGACCGCCGATGCTGCCGTGGCTGACGCGCTTGTCTGTCGAGGTGTCGGAGGCAATGGCGATGGCGGCTGCGTGGAGACTTGGGGGTGCGGCCGTCGCGCAGCCGCAAGAGCCGCCGCCGCCCCACCTGTCTTTCCCCTCATCGAAGGGGAGGAGGCAGCGTCACAGTGAGGTGCGAGTGCTTGCTTTTGTTTTTTAAATTGCTGCAGCTGGTCTTTCCGCTGCCGCGCCAGGTGGACGAGGATGTCATCGACGCTGCTGCTGCTGCTCCCGTTCCTGCGGCGCTGATGGTGGTGATGGTCGCTGCCACTTGGGCTCTGGCCGTCGGGCACATTGTAGATGGTGTGATGGAGCGTCAATAAATGAGGATCGTTTCGCCCCCGCGCCGCAGCATTACTGTTAAAGGTCAATTCGTCATCCTTCGCCACATGCTTCCCGCTCGCAGCAACGCGCGCGCCTTCCTTCAGGGGTCTCTGCTGCCCTTGCAGCACCTCCGCAGCAATTGTACGATCGCCAGAATGCGGCGGCCGCCACACAATCTCTCTTGCTTTTCGCTTCGACAGCAGCGGAACGGCGAGATGACGATGATGACTCGTCATTTCTTGTTTTGCCTTTTGCAGCCCACTAAATACCAAGTGCGGGTAGTCCAATATGTAGTTGTAATTATTATTATTTCTGTTGTTTTGACCGTCATGCAGTGCAGAGAAAGGTGGGAGCGGGACCGCCATTTTAATCGTTCTTTTCACTTCCTTATTATTATTATTATTATTTTCTTCTGCTTCTGCAGCATACGGAAGCTCTTGTTGGTGTTGTTGTTGCTGTTGTTGCCGTTGCCGTGATTGTGGTCGCGCGGCCGATGACTTTTCAACTATTCTGGTATGTATGGTGGTGATCATGCGAGGCCTTCTGCCCTGTTGAATACCATCGCTGTTACTATTGCTATTTGTATAATTGCCATAAAAGCGATTTGCAGCGTAGAAGGAGGTGATATCTGCGTTAAACATTTTTGACTTTTTGACTTCTCGTGTTTTTGTGTGTGTGAATGTGTGTGTGTAGTTTCTAGTAAATATGGTACAGATGTAAAATACAGTAATATGAAGTAAGTATATTGATAAAGAAAAGATCTAGGTAAATAAAAAAGGAAAAATAAAAAGAAAAACAAAAGTCGCTTTTTTTTTTTTAAAAGGAAAGCAATAAGAAAGAAAGAAGGATAGATAATATATACTACACGCGCAATGCAGGTTAGGCTCTCCACTTTTGTTAATTTGCCTTTATCAATTAC
>AUXK01000306.1:0-10138 GCA_000482165.1 Strigomonas oncopelti | reverse complement strand
AGCTGGATAAGTTGTGTGTGCACTGAAGCAGCGAAAACACACCAACAACAAAATATATTAAAAAAAAGTCACAAAAAAACTCGTAAGTAAATCCATTAACAACGAAACAGAACAGCCATTGTGAATCTATTGGCTTGTTTCGTGGCTCTTTTCCTTTCTTCAATTTTTAATAGTGTCTATTTTTCCTGATATATATATTAGGAAAATACTGTGTGCTTAGCTTTAGGAGTCTCCCCTCACACGATGTCTGGAGCTCGACCTACACGCGACATAGATACGAAGGAACACGACCACGGCACGGCCGAGAGGGCGCCGGCAAAAACACTTTCTCACAACCAGGAAGAACGCAAAGAGGGTGGCGATGCGGAGCCCAAGGAATTTGTTACGGTGCTCCCCGACAGCTCTCCGTCCTCGTTAGTCAACGCCGCGCTGCCGTCTGAGGGGGCGAAGGAGGTGCCTGCCGAGGGCCGGGGAGAAGTGAAGGACGGAAAGGACGTCGCCGCCGAAACGCCAGAAAAGAAGTCCGGTCACGTGAGCGTGGCGCATGTGTCGCCGGAGAAGAAAAAAGGAGGCGAGGAGGTCGACGACGGGGAGGAGAAAAAGAAGAAGGAGAAAAATGACGCGGAGGAAGGGAGGCGCGGCAAAAAAGGGCATCAGACCGAGTTCATCAACGATGAGGCGCCGTCGCGGTCGCCGCGGATGCTTCTGTATACCGTCCTGCTGCAGTCGCCGCGCTATCTGTTTCTGCTGATTCATCTCTTTTTTATTGCCCGACTGCTCATTGCGTGCTACGACACGTACGGCGTGCCGATGCTGAAGGAGGTGGACCAGCACATCGGCTTCTTTTTACCTCCGCCCGCCGCCGCGAAGAGCGTCGCGACGAAGAAGAGCGAGGCGGCGGCCACAGCGGCGAGCGTGCACGTGCTCACTTCCCTTTTTTTGCACAACCGCGTTTCGGTGTGCCTGGCGCGCCTTACGGTGTTAGCGTGGTGGAGCGCGAAGGGTTTGGCTGTGGGCGCCTGCCGCTGGCTGTACTACGCGTTCGTGACGCTGCTGCTGCGCCGCGGGAGCGGGTCAGGGGCTGACGTGACAAGCCGCTCCACTTTTTTGCCGTCCGCGATGCAGTACGTGGCGTCGTTCCACCCGCTCCGTCTCCTGCGCTCCATCACAGGCCACACAGCCGTGCAGAAGATCGCGGCGGCCGCCAGCGCCGTCGTTGGCAAAAACAACAATCAGCTCAACAGCAACAGCAATAGCATCAGTAACCATGGCGGTTGGCTTTCAGGCAAAGTGGTGTTCGACACCCTCCACGCTTTCTTTTTTAACATGCTGTCCTCCGTTTATAGGATGGGCATGCCGTACCTGACCCCCGCCGGCACCGCTCTCGCGCAGCTGCTGCACAAGTCGGCCGGCGTGAACATTTTGCAAGAGGTGCGGCAGGCGCAGCAGCAGATGGCGAGGCAGAGCTCGAGGGAGGAGAAGAACAAACTCGTCGAGAACTTCTTGCTCAACTCGGTGTGGCGCAAGCCGGCGGTGGTGCTCACTAGTTTTGGTCTCGTTTATTTTATCGTCATGCTCCTCCTCACTGCGTGCCAGTTCGCGTACTGCGTGGGCCGATTCCTGTCGTACTTGGCGTGGTCGGTGGTGTGGTGTGCCACACAGCTAGCGCGGCGCTTCCATCGTCGCGAGAGTGCCGCTGCCGCGGAGGAGACGAAGAAGACGGCCGAGGCGGCAGAGCCTTCTTCCGCCCCCAAAAAAGACGAGACGACGGCGGCGGAGGGGGCGGTGGCGACGACCGCCGCCAAACCCCACGGCGACAAGAAAAAAAAGAAGAATCACACTCCCGTGAATCAGCGCCTGTCCTACCAGCTCATGTCGATCTACGAAACGCTCATCTACGGCGACGGCTACCACTCTCTTCTCCGTCTGTGCTTTTGCTTTTGCGAGCTGATGTGGTTCATCCAGTACAGCAAGTTTCTGCTGCCGCCCGCGCCCGCGGCGGGGCCACTCAGCAGCAACGGCATGCCGATGGGCGACGCCGCGAAGAGGTACAGCGGCAACGCGACCGGCACCGCGGGCGGCGGTGGCAACACCGCGAACAGAAATACTGTGAACATTAACAACAACAAGAATGCGAACAATCGTGTGGACAGTCATAACAACAACGCAAACGTCAATAATAATAATAATTATGTGAGGGGGAAAACTGGAGGCGGGTCAGGCGCCAACGCGGGCGGTGGCAGCGGCAGCGGCGGCGCCGCGCGCAAGGCGGGCATCGTGACCGGGTGGTGGTGGCACCTCACGGCCTTCCCGAGCCTGCCTGCCATCGACTTGGCGCGGCTGCCCTCTCTCTTCTACGCCTGCCTGGACCCCGTCTATCTCTTCACCACCTTCCCCGCCTCGCTCACGGCGGTGAAGTGCGTGCTCGCGATTGTGGCCATCATTGAGGTGCAGCGCGTCTTCCACGCGATGGTGGGCGTGCGCCGCCTCAGCGCCCGCGACGGGTGGGAGATGTGCCCGCTGTGTGGCAAGCGGTGGCGTCAGTCACACCGCACCGCCTTCCGCGTGCATCGCTGCGCCGTGCTCTGGCCGCCGGCCCCCACGGCGGAGGACGCGCCGCGGCAGGGCGAGGCACGGCTGCTCCCGGGGGACGCCTTCCCCGACCCGAACAAGGCCTCCGCTTGGGCGCGCGTCACGTACAGCTGGCTGAACCCCCTCCTCAGCACGGCCCTCTGCGTCCCCTTTGGCACCTTCAACGCGCCGACCGAGGTGGACAAGAAGCGCGACGCGCAGGCCTACTGGGCTTCGCTGCAGGAGGTGGCGGAGCGCCTGCCGCGCCTGCCCAAGGAGCTGCAGACGCGGGAGGCGCTCGACCTGCCGGCCTGGTCCCTCTGGCGCCACCGCGGCGACACGGACGCGCAGCTCGCGGCGACGAAGGACCCGTATCTACCCCGGCGCGGGCGGCTGGAGCGGCTCTTCTTGTTTGTCACGAAGCCGGCCCGCCACGTCCTCGGGCGCGCGATGCAGCTCTTCTTCTTATCCTCCGGCGCGCGCGCGACGGCGAAGCTGACACCAGCGCCAGTGGCGCCGCCGTCGGCGGCAGCAGAGATCGCCTCTCCCAGCGACACCGCCGCGGAGGCTGGGGCGAACGCGGCGAGGTCCACTTCGACCCTCAAAGTGGAGAAAAAGAAGGCCAAGTCGGCGAAGAAACGCCCGCAGAAGAAGGGCCTCTTCTCCCTCTTCCTGCAGCACCCCAGCGGAAAAGAGTTCGTGTACACCTGCGTGCCACTCAAGCTGGTGCAGGACATGATGTCCCTCATCGTCCCTGTCATCGTGCGCTCGCTCGTTGCCTTCTTGAAGGAAGCTGGCGCAGCCCCAAACCCCTCCGCGTACTTCAGACGCGGCCTCACCATCTGCGGCAGCCTCGTGCTCGTGGTGTTTCTGCAGGTCCTTTTTTTTCAGAACTATCTCGCCCACCTGTACTCGAGCAGTGTGAAGGCGACGTCGTCGCTCAAGACGCTGCTGCTGCACCACACACTGGAGATGCCACTCGCGTATAACTACAAGCCGCCGCCGACGAGGGCCGCCACCACCACCACTGCCGCGGCCGCAGAGCCAGCCAAGGCCGCCGGAGATGGCAGGGCAGCCGAGGGCGCGGCGGCAAACGCAAACAATAACGACAACATCGCCGCGGGCCACCCGTCGGAGAAGTCGCCCATGGCTTCCCCCCGCCCGCCGCACCGCGCG
Source organism: Strigomonas oncopelti (assembly GCA_000482165.1). NCBI lineage: Eukaryota > Euglenozoa > Kinetoplastea > Trypanosomatida > Trypanosomatidae > Strigomonas > Strigomonas oncopelti. The sequence continues at coordinate 6,391 of AUXK01000306.1, read as the reverse complement.
GACGGGGCTGGCGGCGGCAGCAGCCCCACCACCGCCACCGCCGCGGCCGACGCTCCGCCCAAGGCAGCCACCGTGCTCTCGCACGAAGGCGAGGCGGTGTCGCTGCTGTCCATCGACGCCGCGGCCTGCGGCGACTGCCTCATCTTCCTGCACAACGTGTGGGGCCACCCCTTCGTGATCGTCTCGTCGCTCTTCACGATGTACTCCTACGTGGGTCTCTTCGCGACCTGCAGCACCTTCGTCACGCTCATCGCCCTCATACCGTTCAACCGGTACAGCGCCGGGCTCGTGCGGACGGCGCAGCAGCAGGCGAAGAACAACGGCGCGCGGCTGAGCGACTTGGCCTCCTCGCTGACGAGCATGCGCACGGTGAAGGCCATGTCGCTGGAGCACTGCGTCATGGAGCGCACGCAGGCCGCGCGCAAACTCGAGACCGAGGGCACCGTGAAGATCATTCGCGCGGAGGGTTTTGCGGCGGCGCACACAGAGCTGACGACGCTCTTCTTGACGCTCGTGTGCGTCGGCTCCTACCTGATCGCCGGCGGCAAGATGGACGCCTCGGTGCTCGTGCCCACGATGGCCGCCCTCAACGTGATGCGCTTCCCGGTGTGGACGCTGCCGCACCTCTTCTCCCAGGTCACGCGCGGCTACAGCGCCATGAAGCGGATGGAGTCCTTTCTCTTCGGGGCCCGCCGCGAGGACGAGGAAGAGGAGTGCGACGAGGGCGACGAGGCGGGAGCGGAGGAGGCGACAGAGGCGCGGCTCAACGGGCTGTGTGTTGCGGAGGCGCGCACGGCGGCGAACCGCGCCGTCCCGCGCGGTTCCATCACGTGTGACAACTGCGACTTCTCGTGGTCCGCCTCCGCCGCGGTGGCGCACATGGCCGCGCGCCGGCGGGCGCGGCAGGCGGCGGCGGCAAGCCGCCCCATGCGGCAACCCGGCAGCATGGAGTCGATTGGCAGTCCGATGGGCGGCAGCTTTTCGACCGCGACCCGCGCCGGGACCTCGTCCTTCATGCTGGCCTCTTCCAGCGGCGGCGGCTCACCGCGCGACCGCGCGAACGCGAGCCTCCCGCCGCCGCTGCTGCCGCCGGCGTCGCCGAGTGACAGCGAGAGCCACAGCCACCACGAGCGCCACCGCCACGTCCTGCGCAACATCAGCGTGAACGTGGCGCCGGGGGAGTTCGTGATGGTGCAGGGCGCCACCGGCTCCGGCAAGAGCGCGCTGCTGATGGCCATCCTGGGCGAGCTGTGCCCGACCCCGTCCACCTTCGCCGGGGAGCCGGACGCGGGCGCGGGGCCGGGTGGGTTCCAGGTCGGCGGCGGCGTCGCCTACTGCGCCGAGATCCCGTGGCTGCGCAACCGCACTATCCGCGAGAACGTGCGCATGCAGCCCGACACGGTGCCCGAGACGGCGGAGGAAAAGGCGTGGTACGACACCGTCGTGCGGGCGTGCGGCCTCGCGAGCGATCTGAAGGCACTCGACCTCGGCGACCGCACGGTTGTCGGCGAGGCGGGCGGCAAGCTCTCCGGCGGCCAGAAGGCGCGCGTGGCTCTCGCGCGGGCGGTGCTGCGCCGCGAGGAGACCGACGTGTACCTGCTGGACGACATCCTCTCTGCCCTCGACGTGGAGGTGCAGAAGCACATTATTGCCAACGTGTTTCACGGCCTGCTGCAGCAAGGGGAGCGGCCCAAGACTATCGTGCTCGCCTCGCACGTGGCGCCGCTGACGGTGCTGCCCGACCGCGTGATGCAACTGCGAAGCAGCGGCGTCCTGCGGGAGATCTCCTCGTGGGTGCGGCCGACGCTGACCGACGTGGAGGCGCAGATGAACTCGTGGAAGCGGGCGGCGAACTCGCCGCAGCGGTCGCACTCCGCCCTCAGCGCCTCCCTCCGGTCCCTCTCGGAGGCCCGCGAGTTCAAGCGCCAGCGGCGAAAGGAGCGCCTCGAGCGCCAGCAGCAGCGTCGCCGCGCGAGCGAAGGCTCGGCTGCTCCCGCCGCGGGCTCTGCCGCCCAGGAGGAGGAAGCGGCGGCGGCGGCGCACAAGCACCACCACCAAAGCGAGGCGGAGAGGGCGGCGGCCCGCAAGTCGGCCACCTTCACCCTCTTTCCCGCCAGGGATGACCTCTACGTGCTGTTGATCCAGTGCATGGGCGTAAAGCGGCTCATCATGGCGGTGCTCACCAGCCTGCTCATGCAGGCCTTCCGCTCCTTCACGGACAACTGGCTAGGCATCTGGTTCTCCCTCCACCGCGAGGTGTACGACGACCAGACGATCACCGGCACTACCGTGCACTTTGCGCAAAAGATGCTGAACCGCATGCTTACGTACATCCAGCGCAGCCAGCCGCCGCCGCCGCCGCCCGCGAGCCGCAACGTCTTCCAGCGCTACTTCTCCACCCTCGACGCCGTCGTCATGCAGTTCCTGCTGAGCTACGCGGCGATCGGGCTTCTCTCGGCGATTGTGTCCTACGTGCACACCACGAGCTTCTCCATGTCGTACCAGCGCATCGCCAACGCGCTCCAGTTCCACGCCGTCCGCCGCCTCTTTCGGGCGCCGGTGTCCTACTTCGACCGTGTGCCGTCGAGTGGGCTGCTGCAGATCCTCAGCCGCGACCAGGAGGTGGTCGACCACGCCCTCGGCGAGTCGATCCAGCTCATCTTCTCCAGCTCGCTGCAGATGCTCACCGTGATGTTCATCAACACCACGCAGCAGACGGCTTTTGTCGTGGTGGTGCCCATCTGCATCTTGCTCTTCTACCACCTGACGCTGCGCTTCTTGCTGCTTTCCAAGCAGGTGCGCACCCTGGAAGGCAAGACGAGCGCGCGGGCGGTCGAGGTGCTGAAGGAGGCGGTCAGCGGCGCCGTCACGCTGCGCGCCTACGGGCACGGCATGGTCGCCCAGCTGGAAGAGGAGATGGACCGCTCGCTCGACTCCGTCCACCGGGCGAGCTACATCGGCCTCATCTCAGACCGCTGGGTCGGCCTGCGGCTCGAGGTCGTCTCGCTGCTCCTCACGTCAACGCTCGCGATGCTGTCTGTCATTGCGGCGTGCTTCCCTGCGCCGGTGAAGCTGCCCAAGGGCAGCAAGGTGACCGTCGACCGCGGCGCGGTGGCGGCCGGCGCGGCGTTCGCCGGCATGGGCGTCGTCACGAGCATGTCCGCCTCGCGCGCCATTTCGATGCTGTGCCGTCGCATCGGCATGTTCCAGAACCAGTACGTGAGCGCGGAGCAGCTGCTGCGGCTGTACCGCGAGGTGCCGCAGGAGGGCGGCGCCGACGACGCCGGCGAGGGCGGCGTGATCGGCGAGGTGCCGAGGCTGCCGCCGCCATCACCCAAGGCGGCGGCCGCGGCGGCCCGCCCGCGTCGGCCCCACGTCGACGCGGATGGCAACAGCGCGCGGCTGCCGCTGCAGGTGGGCTCGCTTGTGCCGCTTGACTACTTCGCGGCGCGGCGCCTCGCGCGGGTGCTGCCGGAGGTGCCGCCCGTGCTGCACGTGCGCCACCTCAGCGCCAAGTACCAGCCGCACCTGCCGTGGGCGCTCGACGACATCTCGTTGACGCTGCAGCCCGGGGAGTGCGTGGGCCTCATCGGCCGCTCCGGCAACGGCAAGTCCACGTTGTTCAACGCGCTGCTGCAGCTGATGGACGTGCTCAAGGGCCAGCTCGGCGTGCCGCACGTCGACCCAACCGGCGCGATCACCGACAGCTCCATCATGGTCAACGCCCTGCGCCTGCCCTTCTCAGCCGTGCGCCGGCTGCGCGAGGGCTACTTCCAGCTCGTCTCGCAGGAGCCGCTGTTGCTGCAGGGCAACATTCGCAGCAACATGCTCCTCGGCATCGACGGCGAGGCAGGCGAGCGGCGCTTCAGCGACGAGCGGCTGTGGCGCTCGCTGCAGAAGGTCGGGCTGGACGAGCTGCTCCTCGGGCCGCAGCAGGCGGCGGGCCTCGCGGACCTCAGCGACGTCCCCTCGGAGACCTCCTCCGTGACGGCGGCGCCGCCGCCATCGGCCGAGGGCGCCACGCCGCCGCCGCGCGCCGCCGCCCCGCAGGCGCCAACAGCCGCGCCCTCCTTTGCGCTGTCGGAGGAGGAGCGGGCGGAGCGGCTGCTGAGCTACCCCATCCAGGCGCAGGGGACGAACCTCTCCGCGGGCCAGCGGCAGCTCCTCTGCCTGGCGCGCGTGCTGCTGCGGCGGCCGCGCGTCGTGCTGCTCGACGAGGTCAGCTCGCGCGTCGATCACGAGACCGACAAGCGCATTCAGCAGATCATCGTCGAGGAGATGCTGCAACGGAAGCCGCACGCGGCCGACGACGCGGCCACCGCCGCCTCGCCGTCGCCGCCGGGGTCGGCAAGGTGCGCCACACCGCGAGGCAAGCGGAGCGCGAGAAAGGCACCGCAGCAGGAAAAGAAGAAGAGGAGGGAGAAGGGGGAGCGCGACGGGGACGGGCCACGCACGCAGGCGGTCACGACGGCGCCCTCGCTCACGGATCTCTCCGAGGCGCTGCCGCCGCCGCACCCCGCCGCTGAGGCCGACACAAACGCGAGCGAGGCGTCGCCGCTGCCGCTCTCACCGCGCGAGCGCCACGCGTCGTCGCTGGAGGGGAGCCGCGAGTTTGAGTCGAGCTTGTCCACCACGAGCTGTCAAACTTCCTCCTCCCCCTCTTCCGCGCTGTCTCCGACCACCTCCTCCACCACCACCAGCAGCGGGACCTCCAGCGATGGCACATCCCTCACCTCCTCCTCCTGCGAGGACGAGGACGAGGACGAGAGCGGCAGCGAGAGCGACACAGCGAAAGACACGGAGGCGGTTGCGAAGAACGAAGAAGGCATTGCGAAGAAGGCACAGCGGAGGCGTCGGCAGCAGAAGCGCGACCCTTGCGCGGTGCTTCTCATTGCCCATCGTCTGAACACCATCATGGCCCTCTGCGACCGCGTGCTCGTGATTGAGAAGGGGACCTGCATCGCGGAGCTGAAGCGCGACGAGGTTTCGTCGTTGGAGGATTTGGAGTCCCTCCTTTAATGCCTCTCTCTGTCAGCATCGCGCGCGGCACCACGACGACCATCGCGAACATAACAAACTCGCACATACACACATAAAAACAAACAAACAAACAAACAACAACAGCAACAGCAGCAACCATAACCAAGAGAACTTTTTTGCCATTATTCTCTATTAATTGTGTATCATTTTACTCCTGTTTGCTAATTGTTTTCTGGGCTTCTACTTTTTATATATACATATATAAATATGCATTATTATTATTATTATTATTATTATTTTTGTCATCATGGGCTTCACTAAATTGGCGTTACCATACCATAGCTGTCTTTACTTGCGCCGACACTATGTCCACACAAAGAAAAAGAAAAATAAAAAAAAGAAGAAGCGCACACATAGTACGCAGAAGAGAGAGAAAAAAAAAAAAACCAACGTTGTCTTTGCTCTACATTTTCTCACCGCTTTATTACTTGTTCTTCTTTCTCTATTTTTCTTTATTCTTCGGTGCTATCTTCTGATATTACATTATAGCAATAGTGAATCTGTCATTGGCAGGTTAGCGATGTGCTTTTCTGTTTTCCTGTTCATTATTGCATTCAATACAAAAAAAGAAAAAAAAAGCTGATAACAAACAACCTCATTCTCTCAAAAAAAGGACAAACAAACAAATAAGAGTATTATTGCACACAATTGTTATAAAATATATAGTGTACAGATAACATTGCATACAGTATTAAAATGGTATAGATATTTATTTTGATCACATTACTACCCACATGTGTACGAAAAAAAAGTAACTCTACTATTTTCTCTCCCCTCCATTTTCTTTCTGCACATGAAATTTTCTTCACTTCTTTTCCTTCTTTTTTATTATTGTTCTCACTTAAAGGTGTGAACCGATTTATCTTTCCCTAAATCTCCCACTTCCCCCCGCGACCGCAATGACCTTCGTGAAGATCGTGAAGAACAAGGCGTACTTCAAGCGCTACCAGGTGCAGTACCGCCGCCGCCGCGAAGGCAAGACGGACTACCACGCCCGCCGCCAGATGGTGCTGCAGGACAAGACGAAGTTCAGCGCGCCGAAGTACCGCCTGGTGGTGCGCATCACGAACAAGGACATCGTGGCCCAGGTGGTGCAGGCGAAGATCAGCGGCGACGAGGTGCTGTGCTGCGCCTACGCGCACGAGCTGCCCGCGTTCGGCATCGAGCACGGCCTGACGAACTACGCCGCGGCGTACGCGACCGGCCTGCTGCTCGCGCGCCGCACGCTGACGAAGCTGAAGATCGCCGACAAGTTCGAGGGCGTGAAGGACGCGGACGGCAGCTACAGCGCCGTGCGCACGAAGGGCGACGACCAGGGCGACGACGAGTCGCGCTTCCCGTTCAAGGCGAT
>AUXK01000305.1:0-10141 GCA_000482165.1 Strigomonas oncopelti | reverse complement strand
AACATAAGTAGTGTGTGTGTGTGTGTGTGTGTGTGGACTTTCACAAGCTATATATATTTATGTAAGTAGAAGAGCAGCAGCTGCTAACGAACATTAACGGCAAAAGCAAGAAAGACGAGTGGATCAATATGTGTTTTAATAGTTTTTAAGTGCTTTAGCTCTTTTTTCGTTTTCGGCCACTTGAATTTTAAGGACAATCTCAAGTAATTAAAAAAAAAAAATTATGTTTTGTTTTTTTAATTTATATTGATGGAACTAGATTACAGGTACTCAAAATAAGTAATAATAATTATAAAATATATATACAATACATATTTACATCTTTCTGCTTGGCTAATAGTAACAATCCTATTATAACATAGTGCTTATTACAATTATTAATGCTGACGATTTTTGTCAGGGCCACTAGGCCTTGTCTTCCTTCGATACTTCCTGCGAGACTGCTGCAGCCGCACCTTTGTTCGCATCCTCGTTCCCCGCCTTTTGCAGCTTCTGCTGCTTGCGCTTCTTGCGCATGTTGTGGTACACCTCCTGCAGCCGGTGCTGCTCGGCCTGTGCCTCCGCGGGCGCTTGCGGAAAGCTGTCCTTCGCGTTGCGGTAGTACGTGGTCAGCTCCTGCAGCTGTGCGTGGCGGTGCAGCTCGCTCTGCATCACGATGTTGGCCGCCGCCGGCGTGATGGGCTCGAACTGCAAGAAGATGCGGAGGAGCTCGCACTGGGAGGAGAGCGGGGCGGCGGCGCTGTTGCCCTGAATGCTGCTGTAGGCGTGGGCCTCGTACGGCACCAAGTTCTCGTCCGCTACGATAACAGGGAGGCCAGCGATGACATCCGGCGTCGCCGCCTGCACGTCTCCTGCTGCTGCTGCAGTGTTGCCGCTCATTTTTGTGGGGAAGACATTGGTGAGTGTGCGCTTCATGTGCTTCGCGTACAGCTTCGTGTCCACGAACCGGCGCGGTGGCTGCAGCCCCGACGGCAGCCACCGGGAGGAGCCGCCTGCGTGACGACTGGCCGCTGCCACCTCCGCTGGTGCGTTGTTGTTGTTGCTGTTGTTGTTTGCTGCGCCGCCGCCATTCGCTCCCACACCCACACCACCACCATTGCCGCTGCCCCCCGTGTTGCTCGTCTGCTGGCGCGCGTAGCCGGCTGCGCTGGTCAGCCCGCAGCAAAAGCGCGAGCTCCGCAGCAGCCGCGCGTACTCGCGCCGGAGAAAAGATGGATGCCGTTCGCGCAGCGTGGCGAGGGTGGCGGAGGTCGCGGCGGCCATCTTGCCGCCGGCGCCGCCGCCACCGATGGCCCCGCGGCCGTGATGGGAGGCAGAAGAAACTCTGGAGGGGCGCAGCCCGCCACCGCCGGCGCCGCCCGTCGTGGCGAGACCACCAGGCTGTCCGCTGCCACGCTCATCAGAGAAGAGGGCCCGCAGCACCGCGCCCTCCTCGTCGTCGTCCGGTGTCGGCTGCGTGGATTTAAAGACGGTCAGCTGCTGGGTGCCGGGCTCGCCGGAGGCGACGCTGCGCGACAAAAAAACGGGCAGCGCCTCTGCCGCGTCCATCTCGCGCAGGGTTTGGTGCAACTGGTCCGCGCACACAAACTGCTGCACCTCGCCGTTGACGAGCTGCGTGAAGAAGAGCGGCGGGATGCCGTTCTCGCAGTGCTCGTTGATCGTCATTTGATGCTTGCGGTACTGCTGTGTGGCCGAGGGGCCGCCAGTCTTCGCCGCGGAGGAGGAGGACAGTGAGGCGGTGGCGGCCGCCTCGTCCTTCTTGGCGCCGCCGCCGGCTGTCGTGTTGGCGGCTGCGCTGCCGCCACCGCCACCGAGGGGCGTCTTCGTGTCCAGCAGCGCCCGCCGCGCGATGAGGCGGTGGAGCACGTCCGACTTGAGCAGGTTGCGCTCCACAATAAAGTTCTCCGCAAGCACGCGCAGCCGCTGCGTGAAGTGCGGGCAGAGGCCGCGCTGGCGGAGGTCGTCGCGCACCTGGGCGTCTGACGCGGTGCGCAGCATCTCTGTCGCCACCTCGCGCTCGCCGGGCTGTCGGTGCGGCGTGTATTGCGGATTGACCAACTCGCGCAGCAGCTGCTCCCACGTGCTCGCCCGCAGCCGCGCCTTGACGTCGTCGCTGTGGCCGGAGCGCGGAAAGAGGTGCTGCACCTCGGTCACGCACGCCTTGTAGTCCACCAGCCGCATCCCGCCCAGGGCGAGGTCGAACATGGGAAAGCCTTCGCCGATCGCGAGGGCGGCTTCGTTGGTGTAATTGCGCGTCGCGACGTCCACCGGCTCGATGATCACCGTGTTGATGTCATGCATGACGCGCACCCCGCTGTCGGTCGGCCGCACCAAGTTGGTCTCCATAATAATAGGAAAGAGTGCCGCTGAGACGGCAGCCGCCGACGAGGCCAGTGGCTGCGATTGCTGCTGCTGCTGGGTGGCTGCGCTGTGCGAGTAGAAAGAGGGAGACACCGCGGCGGCGTACGTGTTGTTGGGGTTCGTGTTCTGCAACGTCACGTGCAGACGCCGCTGCACGGGACTCGCCGAGAGCGGGGCGCTGCGGCGGGTGAGGGAGCGCCGGAGCACCGTCCCGTCCCCAAACACGGCGTAGTAGCAGTGAAACTGGTTTTGCGGGCCGAAGGAGTGCGTGCTCGCGTGGTGGAAGTGCGGGGTCGCGCTGGTGGCACCGCCGCCACCGAAGGGTCCGCACGACCGTGCGTTGGGGCTGGCGCCGAAGGTGTAGGCCGAGCTGTCGCCTGCCGCCGCAGCGGTGAAAACCACCGGCGGGCTCTCCGACGACGGGCACAGAAAGACGCGCGGCATGCGGGCCGACTCCACGCAGTAGCGCGCGAACTCGCCGCAGCTCTCCGTCACAGCTGTCGCATCGCGCAACAGCGGAAGCAGAAGGGGGGACACAAACTGTGGACCACTAACACTAGCAGCGTTGTTGTTATTGTTGTTGTTAATATTGTTGTTGTTCGCTGCACCAGTAAGGTGAGGCGTGAAGAAGGTGGTGATGGTGGTGCCGTCCGCGTGCAGCACCACACGGGCGTACACGGAGCCGCTGTCGTCCACTGCGCCGGATGCGCTGTTCTGCGTGCGGCTGAACGCGGGGGTCGACTCTGTCATGGCAGTATAGCGGGTGCTCAGCAACGCCGACGCTCTCTGCTTCGCACTCATGGGCATGCCATTATTGTTGTTGTTGTTATTGCTGCTAGTGTTCATGTTGTTGTTGGTGATGCTGCTGCTGTTGCCGCCGTTCTTGTGGTAGTAAAAGGCGACACACACGCCGTCTTCGCGGGAGATGGAATAACAGGAGTGGAGGGGGTCATAGTTCGCCTTCATCGCGAGCGCGTTGCCGTTCCCCGCGGCGGGGCTGTGGGCCAGGGTAGAGGAAGAGCAGGGCTGCAAGAGCACGAAGTCGTTGACGCTGAGATGGTGCCACGCGGAGCCAGGGCTGTTGCTGCAAGAGGGTCGCGGCCGCCGCAAAATAGAATCCACGGCACGCCTGCCTTCATCATGGCCGGGCTCGGCGGCGTCGTTGACGGCGGTGAGGCGGCTACCCCGCCGCGTGCGGTGGTCGCCGGCTTCGTCGGCTTCACCCGCGCCGCCCTCCTCATGGAGCCGCACACGACGCACGTAGCGGGCGCCGGAGGGGACGGTCAGCGTGTCGTAGCATATGCGTACGCCGCTCTCTGCGGCGGCGGGGTTTGGCTCCCCAAAAGGTCCGTCCTCCGCGACCTCGACACCCGCCTTCTCTTCCACCTCCGCACCTTCGGCGGCGGCGGCGGCGCTGGGGCGTGGCGGGGGCGACATCGACGACGGCGACGGCGACGAAGATGGGTAGCGCGTGAGCACGCTGCCATCGGGGAACAAATACTGCACAAGGCCGGAGGCGAAGTAGCGCGTGACGATGCCGTAGGCGCGATCGAGCGTGCGACGCACCTCGGTTTCGTGCGAAGGCCGCAGCACACAGTGGGCGAGTGACGCCCCAGCCACGTCGAGGCAGCGGTGAACGCAGTGCACTCTCTCGGTGGAGCCCAACAGGTTGGAGGCGGCAGAGGAGGCGCTGAAGTTGTTGTGCGTGCAGTTCAGATTCTGCGGATTGCCAAAGTAAGAAAAGGACAGGACGCTGCTGTAGTCGTGCGCCTCGAAGACAAAGTTGTTGCTCGTCACACTAACGCTCAATGGCTTAAGCGCATCCTTGCGATGGGCCTCCGTTTCCGCTGCTGCCTCCTTCGTGTTCTTCTGCGCTGCGGCAGCGGCCCCGGCCCCGGCCCCCACCGCGGCCGTCGGCGCCTCCGTCCGCCACAGCCGCACGCCGCCCGTCGCGCTGACCGGTGGCGCCCTGTTAGTCTGCACCAAGGCACTACTCTCGCGATGGCGCTGCTGCGCTTTTGTCTCTGACTCTTCTTCCCCGGGCGCCTTGGCGGCGGCGGAGTCATCCTTCTTGCCGTTGCCAAGTTTGGCGGCTGACTTGTCTTTCTTGGACGTGTTCACGCTCGCACGCGCGCCTGCCGCTCCGGCCTTTTCCTTCTTTCCACCAGAGCCACCACCGCCACCATTAGCTGGATGCGCGGTGGTCGGCGAAGACTTGCTGTTCTCCGCGCCGGCGGCGGCAGCCGTTGCCTCAGTGCTCAATGACTGCCTCGTGCTCTTGCGCTGCTGCTGCTGCTGCTGCACACGCGACCCTTTTGTGGACTGCCGACAGACACCTCCGCCGGCAGAGACGTTGTAGATGTCTTTCGTGCAGGTGAACAGAATGCCATCGTCAAAGCGCACGTTGAAGTAGATGGCGCTGCCGCTGTTTTCTTCCGCTGGTGGCTGCGGTGCCTGGCCACCACTAGCCACCATACCGGCGCCGCCAGAGTCGCTTTGGCTGTGAGGCCCGCGTATGGTGTAGTGCAGCGCGGCGGTCAGCTCGTTTGCTTTTATGTAGCGGCACGTCCGGCTCGTCGTGGTCGACGCGACCTCCACGACGGCATCGCAGAAAGGGTACAAAGCGGTCCGGTTCTCCGCCACGAATTCGACGGCTTGGTTCACATCGGCGGCGTCAGCTCCTCCCGGAGTGTGCGCGGGGGCGCTGCGCACGAGTAGCTGCTCCTGCCTCAAGTATTGTTTTAGAAGCTGCGCGTAGTGCATGTTGCCCAGCCGATTAACGGGCTCGCCAACGCTTTCGCCGCCGGCGGCAGCAGCGGCATCGCTGTCTGCGTTCTTCTTGTTCTTTTTGTGAGCACTATTCTGCTGCTCCAGCGCCAGCAGCAGCTGCTCCTGCTCCTGCTGCTCCTGCGCCTCGACCGTGGTGGCCCAACGCATGCCCTTCACAAACGACTTGATGGTCGGAATGCTGGGGAAGCAGAGGGGGTGCAGCCACAGCAGGCTCTTCTGCCGGTCGTAGATGCGCGCGGCGGCGTCGGCGCTCGTGGTCGTAAGCGCCGCCGCCGCCGCGTCGCTGTGCGTGCCGAGGCGGGGCTGCGGCAGCGTGAGGCCCACCACCCAGTACTGCACCGCGCGCCGCGGCGGGTACACGTTCTCGGCCTGCTTGGAGTAGCTCGAGGTCAGCCTCGTCGCCGCCGCCTTGCCCCCACCCAAGTGATGCTTCGGGTCTTCCTCAAACGAGACGATGGTGCACAGGTGCGGCCCAAAGCGGTTCACAAAAGTGAGCATGTGGCCCACCGCCGCGCTGTACGTCATGAGCTCTTCAATCGCAAACGGCTCCGATGAAAATTGCAGCTGCAGAAGCTTTTGGTTGTTGTGGCCGCCCGTCGCGCTGTGGTGCAGGGCGAAGGCCTTGAAGTCGATCGCGGGCAGCAGCCGCGCGCCGCGGGCGAGCTCGGTCAGCACAATTTGCTGCAGCACATGCTCGCGCTCGCGCTGCGTGAAGCTGCGCTCGACAGATCGTTGCAGCTGATCGTCGTAGTTACTCAGCGGCACCGCGCAGAGCTTGTAGATGTCCTTGGCGTGCAGGCACGGCCTTCGCTGCTGGGCGCTCTCATCGGCGACGTTGTCGCCGGGCTGCGGCACGCTTTCAAGCGAGAAGTAGTTTTCCATCTCTTTGCTGTCGTTTACGTTTGTCACCAGTTTTTCGAAGCCGCTCTCAAAAAGGGCTTCTGTTTTTTGCTGCATCGAGAAGATCGTTTCCTGCTCATGCTTCGCGCCGCTCAGCCACTCCTTCAGCTTCAGCATGCTCTGGTAATACTGTGTCTTGTTCGCATGGAATGCCAGGACCGGGTCGGCCGTCACGGCGCCGCTCAGCGACGTTGCCGCAGCGGGGGCGGCGGGGGCGGAGGTGATGGTGTCACCGGCTCCACGACGGCTGTATTGAAAATAGCCGTAGAGGTATTGCTGCATGTACTGGTCTACCATGAAGGAGGCCTCCTCCGGGTACGGGGCGTAGGTGGGGCCCCGCTCCATCGTGTGGGCAGGCACCACAATTAAGACGGCGGGATCGGCCTGTTCAGCTGCTTCATCCGCTTCTTCCTTCAGAGAGGCACCGGCGCTGGTACTAGAGGCAGCGGTATCGGCCGGGGACGCGGCTCCGCCAAGTGGTGATTGAGGCGGCGGCTGTTTCTTTTTTTTAAGCTTCATGACGGAGGCGGAGAGGTAGTTGTCGGTGGCAAGCACGCCCGACTTGGTGCGAAGAAGTGAAGACTGCCATCCTCCTTTGGCTCCTTCCGCCCCGTCGGAATTGCTCGTAAAGATGCTGTTGTCCACCACATACGGGCGAAACTTTATGCGCGGCTGCTGCTGCGGCTGTTGTTGCTGCTGCGATGACGACGACGCACAACCCGCCGTGGCGTCGGCGGCGGACGCGCGAGCCGGGGTGCGATAATCGCTGCTCTCCTCAATACGCACGCCCAGCTCCGCGGCCTCTCGCAGCGCCGCTTCCCGGTTTGCCACCGCCCGTCGCGCCTTCCACGACGCGTGCGGCGAAGACGCGGGGCTGTCCCACCCGACCGCCCTGCCAGCCCTCTCGCGCATAGTCCACGTCGCGCCTGTCAAAGACGCGACACAGTTATCCTGATCCGTCCTCGTGTCCTTGGCGGCCTCCCCTCCTGCGTTGTGCGAGAGCAGCTTCACGAGGCGGAGCGGCGCCTTGCTCGCCATGTTGTGGCACGTCTGTACGACGAGGGCGTTGAGGGCGTGCAGCAGGCTGAAGCTGTTCACCATGGCAAACTTTTCCCGCTGGTAGATGGCGCTATCCTCACCGCTGAGCGACAGGGCCTCTTCTTTTTTTTCGCCGGGCGCACCGCGCAGGATGGCGGCGGCTGTTCGGCCGCGCAGCTCCTGTGCTGAAATTCCGTACGAGAACACACTCGCGCTTGTGCTATTCGTGGACTCGGCATCCGTCTTGCCGTGCCCGTGCTGGCCGCACGTCTGCTGCTCTTCCACGTTGTCCCCAAAGGCGATAAACTGGTGTCCGTCCCACCACTCGTTGTACAGGGCGACAAGCAGGGCGAGCTCCTCCACGACGGGCAGTATTTTCGCCTCGTTCGCCTCTATGGTATGCGCGTAGCCGATGCCCTCCGTCGCATCTGCAGCCGCTGCCGCCGCGCCGGCGTCCCCCGCGTTGGGCGCCGTGTGCGTGAACCGCATGATCGTCCACACACTCTCCACCTCCCTGTTGGTCATCCCGGCACGGGCCGCGAGCGCGTGGCCAAGCTGCATCAGTGGCTGCAGCGCCGCCGCGACCTGCTGCGCGGCGCCGGCGCTCGTAGTTGGGTCGGAGACCTTCCGCTTCGCGCCCCCGCCGCCGGCCCCCTTCGCGCTCGCCGCCGTGGCACTCACAACAGCTTTGCCCGTCGCGGCGCCCGAGTCGCTGCCTTTGCCACCGCCGGCCTCGCGCGTGGGGGAGGCAGCCCCGCCCGCAAGGAGGGGGAAAAGCTCACTCTCAGAGGGGATGTGACGCTGAAGATAGCAGAGCTCCTGCGGCGCGAGGTCGACACAGACGTTATGGCTTCTTTCATCGACACGCTCCTCCGTCACGACGACCTTGCTACCGGCGGTGCTGCCTCGGTTGCCATCGCTGATGTTGTTGTGATTGGCGCCATTGTTCGAGCCACTGCCGTGGTACAGATTGGGGTCATTCTCAAGGAGCAGCTGGCCCTTCAATAGAGGAACCACACCGGCTGCCCGGAACCCGGCCGGCTTGCTGTTTTTGTTTTTGTTGTTGTTGTTGGTGTTGCTATTGATGTCCGCGGAGTCGCCACTTCCAAGCGCACCACTCAGGCAGGAAATGTGCTTCTGTGCCCACGACGGGAAAAAGTGCATTTGCTCGCCGAAAAGGTCCGCGCTGTAATGCTGCAGCTGCAGCTGCCGCACAATGCACTCAGCAAAGGTGTCACAGTAGTTGAACAAAAAGGCATTGAGTAGGAGAACTTTCTGCATCAGCAGAACAGCGCTCTCGCGCTCGCCCTCATCGTCCGCTGTGCTGCGATGCAGGAGCTTGAGAAGGGAGAGGAGACTTTGGGCGCCAACGGCGGCGTCGGCCGAGGACGCGGTACTGCCCGCGCCTGCCGCGCCCGCACTGCTCGCATTCGCTTTCTTGCCAGCGCCGGCCCCAACGCTGGCAGAGCTGGTGCTCCCCTTTGTTGTTGCCGCCACCGCCGCCATCGTGCTGGCGTTAAACAACTTGGGCGACGAGGCGTCGTTCACGCGCCTGTACTCTAGCGTCAAGTCCGTAAAGCTGCTTTGGTTGATGTACATGATGGCCAGAAGATGAAGCGAGGCTGCGGGAAAGTGGACTGCACCCTCGCCGTGAGGGGCGGCGGTGCCGTGGCACACATTCATCGAAGCGCCGTGCATCATATTCTGAAAGAAAATGCGAAGTAGATGAACGTCCGGCACAGACCACATCACAAACATATCGGTTGCACGCGGCGCCGCCGGGCTCTCCCGGTAGTAACGATCGAGCGCTGCCGCCACCGTTTTCCAGAATGCGGCCACGAGAGCTGTATGCGCCGCCTTTTCTACATCCTCGCCCCCCGCACTCGCGCTGCCGGCGCTGCAGCACTCCGCGAGAAGCTGCTCTTGCTGCGGCAACTCGTAAACAAACAAGATGGGCACCTCTTTGGGGGCCTCAATGCTGCTGCGGCGGCCAGCCGGGTGGGGCCACGTGTGAGCAGGGGCCGGCACCGTGCGCACCACCTCCGCCGGCACGAGGGCGGCGTGCACAATCTCGTCCGCCTCCCCCCTCTCTCCGTCTCGCGACGCGCTGGAGGCGTTCGGCGAGGAGACTTTCGCGCTCGATTGCTTCTTCGCGGTAGCGGACGAGGCCCGCGCGTGGTGGGCGCCTTTTTGCGTGCTGCTCGTCACCGATGCGGCGCGACTCGGTGCCCTCTTTTCCGCCCCTTCGCCCCCTTCGCCCGCGTCGTTCTTGTCATCGTTCGCGTCCTGATGCAGGATGGACGCTTTACGCGGTGGCGGCGCGTACAGCACAACATCGGGCGTGACCGCTTCTATCTTCTGTTGCAGCGAGAGGAGCATTTCCTTATCGAGGGGCACACTCCCAGCGCGCACCTGGTAAAGGTGCTCTATACCCATCTCGTATGCTTTAAGCGCGCCGCTGCGCTGCTGCCCGTTTTCACTCGCTGCCGTTGCGGTGACAGGTTTTGTGATCCCTGGTGCGGTGGTGCCGTGGCTGACGTTGCTATTGCTGTTTCTGTTGTTCTTGCTGTTGTTGCTGCTGTTCTTTTCCTTTAGCGTGTAGGCGAGCAGGCGGTTGTAGATACTTCCATCTACGTTTGAGTCGGACCCCAACACGTTAACGTGGGCTCTAAAGTTTGCTAGTGCATTCATCGACATTTTCTTTCTTTTTTTTTTTGCCGGTTGCTAGAAATGGTGTTTTCTTTCTTTGATTATACGGTCGCTTATAAAATATTTTATATACAGGCTACTTTACATGCAAGCAAAAACAACCAACCAAATGTCAGTAAAAAAAAAAAATACACACACACGCGTATATATGTACGCGCGTTAATAAGGATGTGTGTGTACAATAACTTTGTTTAGAAAAAAAGAAAAAAAAGAGAGAGAGAGAGAGTGAGATAGAATGAGTAGGGAGTATAGTAGAAAACAAATAATGACGATGTACGTTGTGTGCTCCGCTGCTAGCTATTTGTCTTTCAATTAGTCTTTTCCCTACTAATTTTCATACGAC
>AUXK01000304.1:0-10150 GCA_000482165.1 Strigomonas oncopelti | reverse complement strand
CACGTGCCGGTGAGCACTTATAATATTTGATTTGCGATCGTTACGGTGTACATAATTTGCTCTATCTATTATTGATTTTGTTTATTTTCCCCATTATACATCTCATGTCAACAAATAACGTTTTTGCTACCTCTTCAGCCATCCTCACTTTCGACCGCGTCTTCCACGAACAAATGCAAGACTTTTTTTTCTTTCTTTTAATAATAGTTCTAAGCAAAAAAAAAATTTATCATTTTTTTGCATCTGATTTACGAGATTGTATTTAATGAATTTTTTTTTCTTTACTTTTTTTTACATTTTATACATACTTCGCTGTTACCTTTTGGTCACCTGGATAGCTTTTAAATGACTACGGTTCGTTAATCGTGAGATCTTAGAGCTTCCCCTCAAAAAACAAACAAACAAAAAGGCTTTAATTGCTTCTTTTTTTTTTCTTTTTTTCTATTATTTCTCTTTTTTTTATTAATTCTCTTTTGCATGCGGTTGCTTACTTTTTTTGTTTACAACTCGTTGACCAAGTCTGTCTGCGTCGTGTTGTATTGTGCTGCATTGTGTTTTGCTCCACCGCCCACTGATATTTACATTTTTTTTCATTAAAATAAAAGAAGAGAAACCAATACTTCGGCAAACGCCAGCACATATCATTTTATCTCTCACGACTGCGCTTTCGTCTTCCTTCTCTTTTCTTTTTGCTTTTCATTTATTCTCTCTTTTCCTTTGATCTTAGTTGTGCTTTCATCCTTTCATACTTGTGAGTATTTGAGAAGGGTGGAATCCACAAAGCTAAAAAAAAGTATAAACAAAAAGAAAAGTATTTTGCTCGGACGTGACCTTTTGAGCGACACAAGTTCGCAACATAGCAAAAACAAGTTTTTATTAGTATTATAAATATATAAATATATATACATTTATACATTTATATTAAAGGGATGCGCGCGGCTCTCATTTTGTCATGTGCCATCAGTCTGCTACTCCTTAGCTGCTTCGCGCATGCGGCAACCACGGACTGCTCCAGCACGACGCGGTGCCTACCGTGGGAGCCGAGTCCGCTTTGCCAGCGCGGCAAGCCGTTCAGCCTGCGCTTCATGCTCGGCCTCTCGCCGGCCAACTACTGGGCGTACAACTCCACCCTCACGGTGAACTACACGGTCTACAGTTTCTGCCCCAACGTGGACGAGCTGCAGTCCTTCACGCTCAAGGCGGCGGGCCTGATGACCGCGTGCAAGGTCGTCGACGGCACGCCGAGCATCTACACCCCGGTGCAGCCCACCAATCTCTCCGTCTACGGCTTCGGCGACTCCGACGCGCGCAAGCACCCACTCCCAAACACCAATGGCACCGTGCTGATTGCGCAGGAGGGCTACGAGGCGTGCGGCAGCGCGAGCAACGTGCTGATGGCCAGCATACTCCTGCTAGATATCGGCGTCCGCAAGGGGCAGTTCAACTACTTGCCGTCCGACATGGACAAGTACCAGTGGGTCAACAACACCCACTACAACCTCACCCTGTGCGAGCTCTTCGGCAACGCGACGGCCAACGCGACGGCCAACGCCACGAACGCCACCAACTCCACCACCGTGGACTACTGCAGCCCGCAGTTCTGGGTGACCAACGGCACCTACATGCTACCCGCCAAGGCGGGCTTCAGGCCGACGTGCGCGCTGGACAAGGAGGGCATTGATCGATGCTCCTTCGACGCCGACGCGCCTTGTATCGGCACCGTCCCCGGCAGGCGGAACTGCGCCAAGTGCTACGCCAACGCCACCGCACTCGCAAACGCGAATATACAGGTGTGGACGTCCTACTTCGGCAGCGACTCGAAGGGCGTGACGCTGCTGAGCGGCGGCACGAACCCGATGACCTACTACAAGTTCGCCGGGCCCGACATCTTTTCCAATATTGCGAACCAGCTCGATTCTGTTTCCGATCTTGTGTCGAACGAGTCTGGAAAGATCAACGTGTCATGGCTAAATTTTAGTTTTCTCAAACGATAATAAAATATAATATGAAATGAAATATATATATATAAGACACATATGAATGTGCTTTTGCTTTTGCTTCCCCACATTTCATTTATTTTCTGCATTACATTTATTGCGTATCTTTTAAAGAGGGGAAAGAGGTAGGAAAAATGAAAAAAAAATTACAGCTGGCAATTTTCCCTCTACCCCGCTCCTCTTAAAGAAGCGCATCCTTTTTTAATTATTGCTTTATTTTAAATATATGTATATCCGACAACGGTTGTTTTTTTGTTTGTTTGCTTAGTTTTTTTAACTCGTCCCACCGTAACGTTTCGTTTTCGTCTGACACGTTTTTACAATGCGCATATATACATACATATAAACAAACAATTGCTGTTATTATATTGTCGCTGATACGTGTATAAACTAAAGGCGGAACATATATATATATAAGTGCATGCATGGACTAGCGACGGTTTGTTTCTTCTTTTTTTTTGTTTGTTTGCTTATGCAATTTGTTTTGGCTCTCCATTTTGCTTGTCCGCCGTTGCTTCATCTATGTTAAACAAACAACAACGCCGAAAAGGAAAAACAATAATAACCAGATTCTCACGTGCCTGTGCTTGTCCATTTTTTAAAGCAAGAAAGCAAATGAATAATGCTTCTTTCTACGCGTATGTGCATATATGTGCGTCGCAAATTTACTTTCCTTTCTCTTCATGCTTTTCACCGTGCAAAGAATTGGGGAAACAATTTTTTTAGTCTCCTTTATTTTTCGCTGTTTATTATCTCTCTCTCTTCCCTCTCAAAGCATGTACGTTGGCTGTCAGTGGCATCATCATTAACACACCATGCAACACAATATATTTAGAAAAACGAAGCCCACCCGGATCACCGCCGCCCACTGTGTCCGTGCCGGAGTCGTCATCGTAGGGGTGACGGGCGCCTACGGGGCCGCCACGTACATCCACCAAAACTGGATTACTTCGACCGCCAAGGATGAGGGCCTGGTGCACATCGCCGCGCTCGCCCTCTCCGCCGAGGTGGTCGACAAGGCGCTCCACGACGAGGAGGTCCTCCAAGAGCTGACCGTCTTCGGCCTCAATCTCCTGAAGGAGCCGACGACGGTGCGCGAGCTGAAGAGGTTTGGGGTCGAGCTCTTCACCGAGGACCGCGCGACCGTGTCGGCGGTGAAGCAGTTTTTTGTCCGCGACGTGATACAAGACCCGTGGGTCAAGGAGGAGCTCCTGGACCTGGTGAAGGACCTGACGGAGAGTGCGAGGAGGGACCCCGAGATCTACCCCGACGGGGTCCTGCGCTGGCTGAAGGGCGCCGCGCTGAAGGCGCTGCGGTCGCCCACCTTCAGCGAGTCGCTGCGGCAGGGGCTCATGAGCTCAGGGTGGATTGCGTTGATCGGCCCCCCGGCGAGCAACACGCGCTTCGGCCCGTACTATAAAAATGATCTGCGTAGCTTTCGGGCGCTCGCGCAGCCGCCGAAAAGGGTATTCTTGTAGCATACCTCTCTTTAACGTATAATTGTGAAATTGCTGTACACTTGAACAAATGCTAAAACAAACATATACAATTTGTGTGTGCTTTTCATCAGCTTGAGGACATGTAAATAAATAGTAAAAAAAAAAAAAAAAGAAGAGGTCGTGCATAATTAACGTTTGCCGTGTAATGTGCTGCTTTATTTTTTCTTCTTCATTTCCCTTTTTCTTTCTCTTACTCTTCCTCTAACTTTTTTTTTCCCCTTTCTGTCTGGCCATGCTATTGTACACACACATGCGCACGCATTCAAGTACCAAAAGGAATACACGACGTAGTACGTTTCCATTTTCGTCTCGTTCCCCTTTTTTTATTTTCTTAGTCTGTCCGTTTCATTTTGTTTAACAATTCGTTATTTAGACTTTTAGCCTTTCCATGAGTAGATTCACCACCACTCTGTGCCTCAATGCGCTGCGCACCGCTGACCACGCGCGCTACGTCGTGCAGGACAAGGAGCACGTGTTGGTCGGAGACACGGTGCTGGAGGTGGACGAGGTGGTGCCGCGCGCTCTGCCGAGCCAGGTGGCCGGGGTGCTGCGCCGCAAGCTGGAGGACGCGCCCGCCTTCTCGCATTCGGTGTGTCTGCTGCTCGGCTCCGTCACGCGCGGCAGCCGCTTCGGCGACGCTGTTGTCGACGCGACGGTGCGGCAGCTCTGCCACAGCGAGAGCCCTGCGCACTACGAGTCGTGCATTGTGTTCGCCAACGATGGCAACTCGGTCGTCTGCGAGTCGCTGTCGGCGCAGGAGAGCGCCGCGGCAGTGCGCCACACGCTTGACGCCCTGCACGACATTTCCTTTGTCATCTTCAAGTTTGAGCGCAAGACCTGCGCGCTGCTCCTCACGGACCGCCTGGCGCCGGCCCACATGGCCGCGATGCTGTGCTCCTCCCACCGGCACGTGCTGCTCGTCCTCGACGACCACGTCACCGCGCGCGAGGTGCAGACGACGGTGGACGAGATGAGCACGGTGCGCCGCACCATCACCGGTGCGCTACGGCCGTCAGCTCAGCTGTCCGCGGTCAGCCCCCTCCCGCCGGCCCCGCGCGACGAGCGTGGGCGGGCGCCGTCGCTCGACCTCCTGCTGAGCTCGCTGGCCCTGTCCGAGGAGCAGTTTCACCTCTTCATGGACATCGCAGAGCAGGAAGGGTGGGCGGGCGCCTTTGGCACGCGGCGTCCCTCTCCCTCTGGCGGGGCCGCCGCCGCCGGTGGGCCATCCTCCTCGCACAGCCAGGCGCGCACGGAGGAGGTGCAGGAGCTGCAGCGGGCGGTGGCGGAGCTGCGGCAGGACAAGGCGCGCCTGGAGGCGGGGCGCCACGCAAGCCAGCACAGCGAGCAGGACGTCACGACCCCCTTCATCCACCGCCTGGCCGCCGCTGACCAGTCGCAGCTGGGCGGCGGCCGCGGCCCACAGGAGGTGGAGCGGCTGCAGGCCGCCCTGCTGGAGGCGCAGAAAGCGCGGCAGTTCGCCGAAGAGAAGCTGCATCTCCTCGAGTTCCGGCAGACGCTGCCGCGCCGCGGCTCTGCCTCGCCTCCGTCGCCGCAGGCCCACGCCCACGCCCACGCCCACGCTCACGCGCCGCCTGGCAGCAGCATGCAGATGGAGCTGCAATTCGCCCAGAAGGAAAACGTGGCGCTGGTGGCGGAGTTCCTGAAGAAGGAGCGGGAGTGGCGGGAGAGCATGCAGGAGGCCGAGGGCGAAATAGCGCGGCTGCGCCGGCAGCACGAGGAGATGCAGCAGACCCTCGAGCTGCAGGCCAAGACCATTCGGCAGGCGAAGAAGGAAATTGTCTCCCAGAAGGCTCGCGAAAAAGAGGCGGCGGTCGTGCTGCGCAAGGTGCGCGCTCTCTCGGAGTCATCCACAACACCACGCAACCCGTCGCCGCAGGTGGAGCGGGAGGACTCGCAGCAGCGGCGGGGTAGTGTGTCGGGACGACCTGCCCAGCCGCGCGATCCACTTCTGAGCCCCAAGCGAGGCCTCCAAGTCCCGCTGACGAGTCCGAAGCGATAAAGGAGACGGTCGTTTTTTTTTTTGTTGTTGTTTATTTCGCCGTTCGTATTATCGTCATCAGCTGTCCGCGAAATACGTGCACGTGCTCCACGTCATTGTTGTTCAGTAAAACCCTGTACACTACACATTTAACTATTTTTTCTCCTTTTCTTTTTTGTACAACTATTGTTTTTATTATCATTATTGTTGTTGTTGTCCACACTATCGTGGGTTGTTTACCACCCCCTTGTAATCTCTACCGCGTGAGTGCTATTCGTGCATTCTCCTGTTTATTAGAGCTTGATTGCTACTTTCAATAGATGTTATTCCTCGCCTTTTTTTTTATTATACGTTTTTGTTCATTTGCGCGTGTGTGTGCGCGCCTTTCAGTGTGCTTGCTACTGTTTTTTGCAACATATTCCTTTGCTGCTCCCTTTCTCGTTTTCGTCTACGGATAAAAACTTTTTTTTTGTTTTGCTGTTGTTTGTTCGTTTGTTCACATGGTCTGCATACTCAACATTACTAAGCACAATAATTGAACCAAAGTTGTGGCTTTTTGTTTCTTTCTGTTTTTTTTTTTACATACGAACGCGTTCACATATCTATAAAGAAACCCACTCTGGAGTGAATTCGACATTAACGGCTTTAAGCACCTCTATACAAAAAAACTACAAAGTCATTTTTTTGCGGCACGCATGTCTGTCGGGGCTCCAAACGGCAGTTTCAGCTCGTCCGCCAATGCGGTGCAGCTCATCTCCGCGCAGCGGGGCCGCAAAGTTTACAAGGTGCGGGGGCAGAGCTTCGACATTGAAGACACTTACACAGTGACCTCTGTGGTCGGCCACGGCGCCTACGGCGTGGTGTGCGCCGCGCTAGACGACCGCAACTTCCAGGAAGTAGCCATCAAGCGCGTCAGTAGAGTGTTCGAGGACTTGATCGACGGCCGTCGTATCTGGCGTGAGATCCTCATTCTGCGCATTCTGCGCGAGAGTGGGTGCCGCAACATGCTCCGCCTCCTGCGCGTGCTCCCGCCCAAGGACCCTGTGACCGAGTTCAGAGACCTGTACATGGTGACCGACTTGTTCGATACCGACCTGTTCGCCATCATCCGCCAGAACAAGAACATGTCGACCGACATGCTCCGCCGCGTGTCCTCGCGGGTGCTGCAGTGCTTGGCGGACATGCACGCGATGGGCATCGTGCACCGCGATATCAAGCCAAGTAACATTTTGCTGCGCGACGAGAAGGACGCCGAGAACGCGACCGTGTGCGACTTCGGCCTCGCACGGGCGGGCCTGCTCGACCTGACGGAGCCGCTCGACCTCACCGACTACGTCGTGACGCGGTGGTACCGCCCGCCGGAGCTGCTCCTCATGTGCCCCTATAGCTTTCCCATCGACCTGTGGGCGGTGGGCTGCGTGATCGCCGAGTACGTGACGCAGCGGCCCATCTTCGCCGGGCGCGACTACATTCACCAGCTCCAGCTCGTGCTCTCTAGTGTCAACGTGACGGGCACCTCCTTCATCGAGGCGAGCAGCGCGTCGGCCATCAACCACATGAACGAGGTCGCCCGCAAGTACAAGGGCACGCGCCCGCTCAGCCACCTCCTAGCCGCCCTGCCGAAGGAGGGCTTCGATCTCGTGACCAAAATGCTGGCCTTCGAGCCGGGCAACCGCATCACGGCCAAGGAGGCGCTGCAGCACCCGTTCTTTGACCCCCTCGGGCTGGAGGAGCCGGAGAAGACGCTCACACCGCCGGACGTGGACCTCTCGTTCGACATGCACGCCGAGATATCGGAGTACCAGCTGCGCCGCGCGATTTGGGACGAGTTAGAACATTACAAGAAACAGCCCAAGAAGAAGTAGACGGACCACATACTTTTTGTGTACATATATACATAAATATAAATCTATCTATTGGTGTTTATGTGCGTGTGTCTGTGCCTGTGCATGAGCGAAGGTGCAAGCACTCCTCTATCGAAGCCGCCTCCCGTTTCCAGCTGCTGTGTCCCCACAAAGCATATTGCTCCTTCTTCAATTATATATCCCTTTGTTGCGTTAACATTTATGTCTTACACGGTATATATATATCGACACACAAACACGAGAACACCTATATTTCCCTTTTCCATATTGTCATTGTTTCTTTTCTAATTTACTTTTTATATACAAATGCCTTTTATTTTCTTCTGTTTTTCTGTTGCTGAACTGTTTGTGATGATGCGCACGCATATGCATGTGCATGTATACGTGTGTGAAAACATGTACGTGTGAGTACTAAAGTGTGAACAATCCATTTGTGTTGTTGTCGATCGAGAAGCATGCGTGCTTCTTTTTTTTTTTGTTCCCCCTGTTCCCTCTTGTCTCCACGGCGCACCTTTTGAACGCGTTTCCGTTTGTATGTGCTTTGATTAGGTGTTGCTGTCTTTCAGTATACCACGTGAGACGACAAATGTAGCAAAGCATATCGTGCAAGAAATGCGCCCATTACTTATTATTATTATTTTTTTTTAAGTTTTAAAGCTCTTTCTTGAGCTTGTGTATATTTATAATTATTTTGCACATGTAAAGACAAATGACAAAGTCAGATAGACTACAAGCGCACCCTTCCGCCTTCCCTTCTCCCTCGCTCTCTATCTTTTTTTTTCTTCTATTTATTCTTTTTACAATTCGTCCCTGCTATACAATTAACAATAATAATAATAGTTTTCTTTGTTAGTAATATAGTATTTTCAAATCAAAAACAACTTTTAAGCTCTACAACAACATTACCGAAAAAATAAAAATAAAAACATACATATATTTTTACTCGTATTTATTTACCCGCGTGTGAAAAATGACTTTTTACGTTTTGATTCTTCTGGCCCTGCTGGAGTGGAAGCTGGGCTGCGTCCGCTGGGTTCTGGCTGGCTTAATGCAGGCCGTGGACCGCTACACCGCGCCCAAGATTAACGTGCCGCTGCCGACGCTCAAGTTCGAGAGCAAGCCGACGACCGAGTCTCTCAACCCACGCTCGGGCCCCGAGGGCATGATCCAGTGCTACGACAAGGGCACCAACACGCCCATCGGCACCGTGAAGGCCTACACGCCCGACGAGGTCCGCGAGGTGGTCGAGCGCGCGCGCCGGGCGCAGAAGATTTGGGCCCTCACGCCCTTTTCCACCCGCCGCCGCCTCATGTTCGCCCTGATGGACTACGTGCTGGCGCACCAGGCCGAGATCTGCGAGTCCGCCTGCGTCGAGTGCGGCAAGACCATGATGGACGGCGCCCTCGGCGAGATGCTGACGACGCTGGAGAAGCTGCGGTGGACAGCCGCCTACGGGGAGGAGGTGCTGCAGGAGGAGGTGCGCGACGTGGGTCTCATGACCATCCACAAGCGCGCCGCCGTCAACTACGTGCCCTTCGGCGTCGTTGGCGCCATCGTGTCGTGGAACTACCCGTTCCACAACATCTACGGCCCCATGATCTCGGCCCTCTTCGCCGGCAACGCCTTCGTCGGCAAGGTGTCCGAGTACTCCTCCTACTACGCGAGCTACTACGAGGCCATCGTCCGCGACGGCCTGCGCCAGCTCGGCTACTCGCCCGACCTGGTCAGCTTCGTGACCGGCTTCGCCGAGACCGGCGAGGCGCTCGTGAGTTCGGTCGACAAGCTCACCTTCATCGGATCGCCCGGCGTGGGCAAGATCATTATGCGCAACGCCGCGGCGACGCTGACGCCCGTTGTGCTGGAGCTGGGCGGTAAGGACCCCGCCATCATCTGCGAGGACGCCGACATGCACCAGGTCGTCCCGATTGTCATGCGCGGCAACTTCCAGAACTGCGGCCAGAACTGCGTCGGCCTCGAGCGCATCGTCGTCCACGAGAAGGTGCACGACAAGCTGGTCGACGAGATTGTGAAGCAGGTGAAGACGCTGACACAGGGCCCCGCCTCGCAGAAGGTGTGCGATCTTGGCGCCATGACGATGGGCAAGGCCGCCATCCCGAAAATCCAGCAGCTGGTCGACGAGACCGTCAAGGCCGGCGCGACGCTCCTCTGCGGCGGCAAGGCCATCGATGACCACTTCTACCCTCCCACCGTGCTCGTCAACGTGACGCCCTCGATGCCCATCGCACAGGAGGAGGTGTTCGGCCCCGTGCTCGTCGTCTTGAAGTTCCGCAGCGACGACGAGGCGGTTGAGATGGTGAACGCGTGCCCGTACGGCCTGGGCGGTAGCGTGTTCAGCCAGGACATCCCACGCGCGCAGAGCATCGCGAAGCGCCTGCGCACCGGCATGATCAACATTAACGACTTTGGCATCAACTACCTCTGCCAGTCGCTGCCTTTTGGTGGCGTGAAGATCAGCGGTTTCGACCGCTTCGCCGGGCGTGAGGGCCTTCGTGGCAACTGCGTCGTCCGCGCGTCCACGACGGACCGCATCCCGGGGGTCAAGACGCTCGTGCCCCCCATCCTCCAGTACCCGATTACCAACACCGCCTTCACCTTTATGGAGAACCTGACCCAAGTGATCTACGGTCGTCTGCCGAATATGGTTTTGTCCGCCATCAAGTTGGCTTCCATCAAGCCGGGGAAGACAAAAACGGCATAAGTTTTGCACGGTTGAGCACCATTAGCACTTAAAGGGAAACAAGCTAAAAAAAAAAAAAGAAAAGAAGGCGT
>AUXK01000303.1:0-10169 GCA_000482165.1 Strigomonas oncopelti | reverse complement strand
CGTCGAGCCACACACTCCCGTTGCTCTTTATCTCTTCCTCTGTGCACACCCTGCACAGCTCGCGCCACGTAAGATGGTGCGCCACGTTGCCGACCGTCACAAGGCCCTCGCGCGGCGGTGGCAGCGGGGTCGGCGGGTCGGCGTCAAGGTAAATGGTCCGGAGCTGCTCCACCTCGACGCAGTTGCTGCACATGGAGGCAAGGCGCTGCTGCCGCATAATGTGCTGGCTCGCGCTGCTGAAGTTCTGGATGAGGTCGAGGGCGGGGGACTCGATGGGGCTGCGCCGCGAGCGCCCGACGGCGGAGGGGCTGTTGTCGCCGCGGTGGGCCGCGAAGTTGTACGTCGGCCACGCGTTGGTCCCGCGCAGGGCGTGACGCAGAAAGAGGAAGGCGAACTGCCTCACCTCGCTCGGTGAGCTTTGCAGGAGGAACTGCTCGAAGGAGAGGCGCTGGGAGAGGGCGACAATCCGCTGCACCTGCTCGCGCGTCGCGCCGGCGGGCAGCCACACACTGCCCGCCGCGCCCCCTTGCCGCGCGGCCCTTGCCGCCAAGCTCTTGCTGCGTTACCTGCTGCTGCTGCTGCTGCTGCTGCTGCTGGTCGGTTGTGAAGCGGGCCTCACGCCGACGACCCTGCCGCGCTTTCTGTCGCTGTGGGTTGAAGCTGTTTTCGGTGAGCCCGCTGATGGGCAGGTGGACCTGCAGGAGGTCCGCCACAAACCCTTTGACGACGCGGAGACCGGCCGCCTGCAGCAGGTTGGGCAGCTGGCGCCGCATCCGGTCCTTGTACTGCTGCTGGTAGTACTCCGCGAGCATCCAGATCGACTGACAGACATCCGCCTGGTCGATCGAGGGCCAGTTGAAGTGCGCGTCGCGGATGGAGCGGATGAGCAGACTGAAGATGCCCAGCGACTTCCAAATCGGGTCGTTCTGCGCCCCCGGCGAGCGGTACAGCGAGATCGACACAAGCAGCTTCTCGACATAGAAGTGGCTCATGAAGACCACTTTGTGCGTCCACTCCACGTCCGCCTTCTTCTTCCTGCGCCGCCGCAGCAGCTGGAGCATTTTCGCCTTGTTGCTCTCACTCTCGTTGACCGTCGTCGTCGTTGTCGTTGTCGTTGTCGAGATGGTGGACGCAAGTCGCGCGTTGGTGCTGGGGCTGGCCGTCGCGGGGCTGCTGCCGCCCTCGTCACTGGGGCCTGTCGCGAAGTCCCTCTCCTCGCACGCGGCGCCGGCGGCCGCCACGGCGACCGAGTCCCTCACCCACGGGCACGACTCCGCGAAGGACGTCTTGAGCGGGTTGATGTTCCGGCTGCTCCCGCTGTTGCTCGTGTTGCGCCGCGCCGCCGCCGCCGCCACGACCGAGTCGCCGGCGGCTTTGCCACGCTGGCGGGTCACCAAGGCGCCGATGCCCCACGCTTCTTTCATCGAGGCGAAATACTCAATGGAGTCGTAGAGAAAGGAGTCCTCCAAGTGCAGCTCCAGCGGCGCGATGACGGCCGTGACGTCGGGCAGGACAAGAATGGGCGTCGTGCGCAGCAGGTTTCGCGTCATCTTCGCGTACGTCGGCGAGACCGTGTCGACGAGCTGGAACACAACCTTCTCCTTCATGGTGGACCGCTCGTCGTCAATCTGAATGGTGTTTAGACGGATGTCAATGCGCTGGGTGTCCCCCTTGAAGGTGTTCGCCGCCGTGGCCGCCGCACCCGCGGGGGAGGAGGAGGCGCCGCCGCCGCCCGCCTGCGGCGTCAGCGCGCCCTGCTCGTAGGACACCTCGATGGGTTTGATGGTCAGGAGTGTGTGGTCCGTGCGGTCGAGCGTCGTGCACAGCGCATACAGCGCATCCATCGCAAACCGGTAGTAACACTGCGGGTAAGGCGAGTTGCAGTAGGCGTCAATCGTGGGCTCGTTGGTGATGCTGATCGCGTAGCTGCTGCCGTGAATGCCCCGCACGCGCACGAAGAGCACCCTGCCGCTCGTCTCGGTCAGCACCATCTCCTGCTGAAACTGCGCCTGCGTGCTGCGGATGGCGAGCCCGGGGTCGAAATTGATCGTCACCGGCTCCGACAAGCGCCGCCGCTCGCCGTCGCAGGCCCACAGCATCAGCGTCGACGACGCCTGAGCGTTCTCCCAGGTGTAGTTCTTCGTCGTCTTGGGGTAGACGTTCATCGTGATCGGCAGGCCGCGCTGCTGCACACACAGCATGTAGTCCGTTCGGTTTTCCAGCACAAACGGGGCCACCTCCGCAATCGTCACCACCACGTACAGCACACTCGTCGAGCGGCGGTAGCAGGAGACGGACATCACCTCCGTTTCCATCCGCTTCACGTAGAGCTCGCCGTTCTTTTCGACTATGTCCTCCGGCTGGATCGGCGGCAGCACGTCCGGCTTGCTGTACACCAAGTCGGACTTGTTTGCCGTTCGCGCACCCGCACTATTGGTGTTACTGGAACTGCCGCCGCCGGTGCCCTTCCCTTCACCACCATCACCACTACCACCAAGAGCGTCCGTATGACTCTGCGGCCAGTAGTCGCTCAGCTTGCTCATCTTTTGGTGTCGTATGTTGAACGAGTAGTCGCCGAGGTTCTCTATGCTGAAGCTGGTTGAGTACTGCGAGGCCGAGATGCCGGCGGCATCGTCGGCGTTGAAGCAGACCTGCAGTCGTGCCTCCCCAAACTCGCCGCCACCACCGCCAGACCCGCTACCACTGTTGAGGCTGCGCGCATTGCTACTCCGCTGCAGCGTCGACACAATCTGAACGGCGCCGCTGCTGACCAGCATCTCCGGCGGAGGCTCGCGGCCGGACGCGCTGGTGGACGCGTTGGGTACCCCCACATTTTGCGAGAAGCGGAAACTGCGCGGCGACTGGTTGATAATGATCCACCGCGGGCGAAGGACAATGTAGCGCGTGTACTCGCCCAGCGCGCCCGGTGCCAGCTCAACGGAGTAGGAGAGCGTCAGGTAGCGCTGCTTGTTGGCCCCGCCGCTGCAGACGATGTAGCCGTCCTCCTTGAGGGTCGTGATGGGGATGGGGTCGGACCAGCCCGTCCACTGCAGCTGACCGGCGGCGTCCGACTCGTAGCCGATGCGAGTGTACAGCACACACTTGTTGTCGTTCGTCTGCTCCGCGTGCTCGGTGTTGTACAGAAAAGGCTGACCGTCACTGGGGATGATGCCGTTCTGATCTGGTCGGAGGAGCCCCGCGATGGGCTGCACATCGCCCTTTTGCGGGTTGCGATCAGACATGAAGAGGATGTGCTGCGTTTGGTTGAAAATGAAGTACGGGCACGTGATGGTCACCTCGTTGTTCGCGTAGACGAGGTTGAAGATAAGCGTGTTGCCAGACCGCGCGTCCTCCAGCGTGATGCTCGACGACAGCGTCTTGTTATCCTCGCTGCTCGGGGCAAAAATGCACGCCGGCGCGAACCCTTTCGGGCCGAGGCCAACCTTGCTCCCGTTCGGCAGCTCCACCTCGAGGGTCATGAAGACATCGTGCAGCGGGTCGATCTCGGTCACACCGTAGCTGACGTCGGGGTTGATGAAAAGACTCTTGGTGGCGTAGTAAATACAGGTCGAGGTAGCCATCTTGACCAGGTCGAACCCGAGCGACCACGGCGACGTCAGCAGTTTCGTGTTGAGGTCCTTGGGGCTGCTGCTTGCACCGTTGCGCGTCATGAGGGTCACCTTTAGCGGAATGTTTACCGCGTTGCGGATGAAGAACGGAGCGGTGAAGGTGCCTGTGCAGTCGTCGCCCAGCATCGACTCGTCCGAGGCGGGGACCTCCGACAGACGCTGCCACCCGCGCTGCTGCTGCGGCTGGCGCAGCTGCAGGAGAAAGTACGCACACGGCGGCTGCGGGCTCGACTGGATGAGGTAATCGCTGCCCTTGTACAGCGTCGTCTTCGCGTCGGTCTTTTGTTGGGCTTTTGCCGCCGGCGGCGCGTTGAACGAGGCACTCACGCACAGAAAGGTTTGCCCTTGAAGATCCGGGAGGTTCTCGTAGCGGATGCCAAAGGCGCACGCCTGCGAGGCGCCGTCCGCAACGACAGGCACAAACTCCACCCGCTCGCGGAGGTGCTCGACGGGAATGCACAGCGACTCGTGCGGTAGGACCTGCCCCATTCCATTTGCCAAGACAATCGGGTAGTGCAGCTTATTCTCCAGCGTCACATTGCTGCGAAAGCGGACCTTTTTCATGCCCTCCCCCACGGACACCTCCACAATGATCGGGTACGTCAGCGCACCTTTTTTGAGCATCACATGCTGCAGCCCGCGGCTAAAGATGGGCAGCATCTGCGGCTGCTCGCTCCCACCCACACTAGTGGCGCTCGCGTCGCTCTTGCCCTTGTTGCTTTCATCGCTGTCGCCGATCGAGATAAAGATGCACTGCTGCGAGGGCGGGAGCTCGCGGCCGTTGATGCGGGGAAAGCTGAACGAGAATTCTTGGCCGAGGCCCAAGGACTGCGCCTTCGGGAAGCGTCCCGTCTCGCTCATGTTCGTGTTGGTGAACTGAATCTTCAGGTTGGACGCCAAGGCGAGCTGCTGCAGCTTGTAGGCAAAGAACTCTTCCTTTTCCGGCAGATCCTTCTCCTGTGCCGTGAAGGCGTCGGAGAGCAGTCTTTCCTTCTCGAAGTGGTCCCGCAGCAAAAGCAGTCGCCGGACGTTGTGCAGGAGAAAGGGAGAGACGTGCACCCGGGTTGGGCGCACGTGGACGCCAAAGCGGACGCTGCCGCGCTGCTCGGATACTTCATCCGAAGACACCCTTACAAGGTTGTTGTTGTTGTTGCTGTTGCTGTTATTGCTGTTACTGGTGGCAATGCTACTGTTGTTCATCGTGCTCATCGCCGCCGCCGCGGCACCACCACCACCTCTTTTCATCTTGTACACAAAATCAGCCTCGACCTTCTCCAGAAAAGGCACCCACGCAGAAATGTCTAGGTCGTAGTATTCGGCCGTGAAGTGCAGCGCGAGGTGCCACTTGACCACCTCGGGGCGCTGCTCGCCGATGGGCGTGTGCACGTGATCGAGAAGGAGGTGAAAGAGCGGCATGTCCACTGTCGCGCTGTCGTTGATGAAGAAAAAGCTCACAAACGGGAGCTCGAAGGAGGTGTACGATACCGTCGGGAGGTCCGGCCCCTTCGCAGAGGCGAGTTCGTTGATCTGCTCCTGCACCTGCGCCTTCACGTACTCCTGCTTCTTCTCCGACGCCAGCAGGTCGGTGAAGGCGGCCACCTCGATGTTGCCCATCGCGACCCGCAGCGCACCGTCGGCGTGCTGAAACGCCTTGGTGCAGAGCGCAATGTCAGAGTAGCGCAGCCGCAGTTCCACCCCTTCGGGCGCCTTCACCTCCAGCGTCTGCTTCTGAATCGCCGTGCTGCCGACGCGCGACGTCTCCGTCGCCTGCGCGGTGGTGAAGACCGCGGCGAGGCTCGACTGGGACGACAGCTCCGTCCGCTCCACCACATCGTTGTTGCTGTTTGTGTACTCGCTGCACAGCGAGCAGTATTGCAGCTGAAACGTCGCCTTCATGCCGTTACTCGTCGCACCGCCCGCAGGCACGGGCGCCGGACGACTCGCTGCGCTCTTCGACGCGGTGGCGCCAGCCGCGGCTACGGCGTCGGGGCCGCTTTCGATGCTGCCGCTCATCGTTGCCTGAAGATGGAGGCACTGAGTGTACTGCCGCGCAGCGCGCGAGGCTGTGGTGCTGGCGCTGTTGAAGCCGCCCCCACCGCTGTTGCCTCCGCCAACCGCCGACGGCTTTGGGTCGGTCAAGTACACGTGCACGTTGCCCTTTGCGTGAATCGTGCGGTGCAGGGCCGGCTCCGCCGCGGCGACCGCCGCGCCTGTTGCCGCCGCGACCACGTGTTCCACCGGCATTGCGTTGGCCGCGTTAATGGAGGCTGCCGTGACAGACGTCGTCCTTGTCGCCGTCGCCGTCACTGCGGCGGCGACGGTGGCGGTGGGCGCGGCGGCCTTGTGCTTTGCTTTCGCGGACGGCTCCTTGAGCACGTACTCGTTGCTCGGTCGGTCCGCGACCACGTAGGACCCGTTACCGAGAGAGACGTAGTAGTCCAACGGCTGTCCGTACAGGTGCAGCACAGCATTCACAATGCGCACCGTCATGCCCTCGTCGACACTCAGCAGCACCTCACCCCTGTCCTTGAAGTGGATGTGGTGCCCGTTGCCGTTGATGGTGACGGTATTAAAGAGCGTGCTCGCGACATGCATCTTGATGCGGGAGCTCAGCACCAAGTCCCTCGACAGCACCAGGTCGCGCTCGACGATTTGAACATCACGAAGCGCGTACTCGGGCAGGACAATGCGGGCGTAGGGCGTGTACATGAGCGAGATGGCGGCCGCGACCGCAGCGGCGTCCATGAAAAGCACCGTGCGACCGAGAGAGCAGTGTATGATCTCCTGTGTGCCCTCGCGGGAGTGCTGCACGTAGAGCACTTGCGCTTCCTCCTTCCCCGCGGCGCCGCGGCCGTCCGCGCTCTCGACAAACGGCGAGACGTCGAAGAGCGCACGCATGCCGGCCACACCCATCCGCAGGTACGGCACCGTCAGCCGCGAGTCCTGCGTCGTCGTCAGCAACCCCTTGCTGCTCGTGGCGGGTGCAAGTCCCGTGATGTTGGTGTGCAGCGCCTTCAGCTGACCCAGCGAAATGTACACCGTCGTCGCCTCGTCCATCACTTGCAGGTCGAGCCCCAGCAGCTCGATTTGCACGTGCATCTGTGTCGGGAGCACCTTTCCACTCCCTTTGCCATCGTCTGCCTTCTGCTGCTGCTCTGCCGTCGTCGTGGCAACGCTGCCACTAATACTCGCATCGTTGGCCTTCGCCGGCGGCAGCGGCAGCGGTTGGGGTAGGAACACGTCATGACAAGCAAAAAGAAAGGCAAGGCGCACTGGCGGCGCTCGCGCACGCAAGAGGGCCGCCTGCTCTGCCAGACCTTTTTGCTTGGAGAGGGAAGTGGTGGTGAGCAGATGACGCACAAAGCTCTGCAGCAGCAGCTCGTAGTAGTAGCGCTCGACGTGGATGCGGATGGCATCCACGCTGCACGTCACGTTCTGCGTCACACTGCACATATCGCCGCTGTCGGCCTCAAATTTGTACTCCTCGCGATGATTGACATGAACGGAAAAAGGGCTGAGCAGCTGGCGGTTGCGGTCCGAGAGGGTGCTCAGACACGTCTTTGTCACCTTGGCGTCCACCTCGACCTCCTGCGTCTGGGGGCGGCCGTGCTGGTTCTCCTGCTTCACTTTGCGCACGTTGAGAGACAGGCTCTCCGTCGATAACACAAGGCCATGCTGCAGCTCTTCCACACAGGTGGGGTTGCTGCCATGCTCCGCCATGACGAACGAGAGACCGTACAAGACAAAATTGACGTTGGGCAGCGTCGACACTGTGGGCTTCTCCGCAACCCCGCCTTTTGCTTGTTGTGCTGCTGCTGGTGGTGCTGTGGCCGCTGTGGAGGACAGCATGCCTGTGCTCGTTGCGGCGGCGGCGCCTTTGCGCGGCGCTGCGGCAGCGGCAGCAGCAGCGGCAGCTTCACTTGGGGTTACGCGTTCCTCAGCAAACACCGTTAGGCTTCCCAGACTGGACAGACCGCCCTCGTCAAATAGCTGCTGCAGCTGCAGTAGCTCCTGCGCGGGAGGAATGAGCAGCCACGTCGGCGCCACCGTTCCCTGCACACCCTTCTCACTGCTCTTGGAGACGGCAAACCAGTAAGGGAGGGCCTTCGCTTCTGCCGCGGCCGCCGCAGACTGTTGCGGCGGCTGCGTGGTGACAGGGGGCAGGGACGTGGAGCTGGCGGGCTGCTGCCCCGGCACCCCGAACAGCTCATCCAGCACGTCGCGCTTCGCGGCACTCGAAGTGGTGCTACTCGTGAAGTGATTGCCGCCCGCCGCGCCGCTCGTGCGGTACACGTTTGACGAGGCGGCGCTTGTCACCGATGACGGAGGCGGAGGTGGGGGCGGCACCAAAAAGATGGGCCGCAGCACCGGTGGGCGACACAGTTCCTCTTCCTTAGCGGCGACTGGGCTACTCGCCGTCTCCTCGCCCACGGACCACACCCCGTTCTGGTCAAACTGTTTTATGCTAAACTCGACATCGGCCATGGCATCGCTGCTGCCGGCGGTCGTAGTCTGCAAAGCCACCTCATTAAATTTTAGCAGCACGAGCGGCGCCAGCTGGTTCGTGGCGGCGACCATGGGCAGCGTTAGGCCCAGCTGCTGCATGCTGACCCGCATGGTCGACTTTTGTTTGACGTCGGTGACGGTGGTGGTGCTGATGACTTGGCTCTTGTGGCTGCGCTGAAACTCCTCCTCTCCAAATGGGTCTAGCGGAGGTGACGGCGACGCTGTCGCATCGCCAGCGAGTTTGTACGGTTCCCAGTTGAACAAGGGCGCAACGCCATTGCGCACGGTGAGACTAAACGCCGTGTCCTTCAAGTCGAACCAGAAGCGTGGAACAATGATGATGTCAAGCACACCCATATCTACCGCCAAGTCGGTCTCGCGCGACGCGTCTGCGCCTCCACCGTCGCCACTGGCGGCAGTGCGCTCCTCCGACTTCATGGCCGAGACAAACGTCATTCGCAAAGCAGCTTGCCGCTCAGTCGTCGGCTTCTTGTCCTTCGTGCGCTGCGGCTGGATGCGAATGAACTGATTACTGCCGTCGCAGCACTCGCTGGGGTGCGAGCGGAAGGGAATTTTGACTATCGGGTCGCTACCGCCGTGACCGGCAGCACCTGCACTATCTTTGACTAGCCCTTCCAGCTTGCCGCCCACGTTCCACACGGAGAAGGACGCGAGCGAGGCGGTCGTCATCAGGTACGCGCTTTTGCT
This sequence comes from Strigomonas oncopelti, assembly GCA_000482165.1. NCBI lineage: Eukaryota > Euglenozoa > Kinetoplastea > Trypanosomatida > Trypanosomatidae > Strigomonas > Strigomonas oncopelti. Next base: position 1,326 of record AUXK01000303.1, on the reverse strand, counting down.
CTCCATGTGCACCTCGGCGGCGAGACCCTCCATCACGACCGCGATGCTCCCGAAACGCGGTGGGGCGTTGGCGGCGGCGGCGCCGCTTCGCGAGGCACGAGCCTGCAGGTAGTCCTGCAGATGAAAGCAGCAGTAGGCCATGTCCACCGTGTACTGCGCGCGCTCAACGAGTTCATCCTTTGCCAGCGCGAGCGAGGCTGCCATGACCGGCTCCGGCTGATCTGGAAACGGCACCTTCAAATAATTTTCGAACGGCTTTTGCATGAAGTTTTGGTACACAAACTGAGAGAAGAGAGCCACGTCGTTCAACTTGCCGTGGAAGATGAGCTCACCCATTCGCGTGTCCAGTTTCTTCACCATTTTACTAAAAAACGTGTTTTGAAAGACAGGCATGACGATGCGCATTTGGGTGTTGTCGAGCATGGCCACCGTGCGGCACTCGGGCGTCGCCATCGTGTCCGCGCCGGCCGTGGCTGTAACTGTGGCGGCGGCAGCGCTCTTCTTGCCGTACATCGCTGTCTGGTGGAACTCGATCTGCATCACGCTCTCAATGGAACGCAGGCGCTTTTCCGATTTTTCGTCGCCTTCGTTCTGCTGCGCTGCGCTTTCGTACGTAAAGTTAAAGATGTCACGAATGGCAATCTTGCTGCCACACATGCTGTGGTACCCACAAGTATCGTCTGCACAGCCGCTGGCAGCCACGGACGCACTAGCCGCTGTCGAAGGGGAAAGGCGGAGCACCACTTCGCTGCTCGTGATTGCGATGTTTTTCTTCATCACGCAGTGGTTAAAGGTGGCGTCTGGTATGGCCGACATCGTCGCGGCACTCGCAGGCGCCATGCTCGATGACGGCCGCGGCCATGGCGGCAGAAGCGCCGCCCCTTTGCCGCTCGCGTCGCTCTTTTGCGAAGGGTAGAGAAAGGGCTGGCGGTCTGCGACGGTCAAGCAGCGCGCGACGACGCCGCGCGTGCCGATCTCGATGAGGCGCATGATGTCTTCTTGGCTGTACTGCAGATGCACCTGGTCTAGCTGTAGGTCCATCATCTGCGTCACGCGAATACCAGCCGCCACGGCAGCGTCGCCGTCGCCGTTGTTGTTGCGGTCGCTGCCGCTCTCTTCGCGCGGCTGAAGAGCGGCTCCGTTGCGCACAAAGTCGGAAATAGACACCATTGGCAGTGGACTGTCAATGTCGAAGGTGAGGGACACCGAGCCGCCGCCGTTGTTGTTGTTGTGGTTGACGCTTTGGCCACTCGACAGAGGACCACACAGGCCACACCATTGCACCGACTGTTGTTGTTGTTGTTGTTGTTGTGGTTGACGTTTCTG
>AUXK01000302.1:0-10182 GCA_000482165.1 Strigomonas oncopelti | reverse complement strand
AAGGCTACGCCATTTTTATTGTGAATGCGAATGTTTAGGCACAGAGCTACGATGTGTATCGGTCATACAAGAATTTATGTGACAGCTTTTTTTTTCATGCTTCTTTTAATTATTACTATGTTCTTCTTCCTCCTTTCATTTCTATAGTGGTGTTTGCCTGTTTTTGGCTTCCACCTTTTCGATAGCGCAAAGACACTTTTGCACAAGTATATATATATATATATATTATACATATACACACAGAGCTACAGATTTGTCTTGTATATACATAAAGGTCAACGCACACACTAAATAGGGAATACTGCTAAGTGTAGCGACGACCATATTGAAAGCGCTCCCATGTCACTGTGCCTCGTCATAGACAAAAATTATGTGAGGTCCTTCATGCACATGGTGGCGGCGGCGTCCAAGATTGGAGAGGTGGTATACTTCGTTGCCCACGCGGACGGTCTGGACATCAGTGCCGTGAGCGCCAGCCGCTCCACTCACTTTGTGGCCACCAGCGGCAGCGCCGTCTTCCAGCGATACGCCTACGTGCGCCCTGGCAGCGGCGGTGAGAGCAGCGGTCATCCTCACAACGCTACCAATAGCGGGAGAGAAGCCGGAGAGAGACACGGACAGGACGGGGAGGCAGAGGGCGAGCTAGCCGGCGGGGAGCTGTACCTTTCGTTCCTCTCTCGCGCCCTCCAGGCCACCATCCTCCGTCAGAGTTTGAATCTCAAAGACATTGACACCATTCACGTTATTCATCACAGCGAGACAACGGCCACCACGGCAGAGAACGACAGCGGCTATCAAAACAATACTAGTGGCATTGCCAAGCAGGCAAGAGATGGCGAAGGGGACGACCACGACGGCCCCGACACCACACGGTGGAAGTTCGTGCACCGCAACGGCACCATCAAGACGTACGACCTGAAGCTGACCGAGGACGTGCCGCTGCGGGTCGACGTCAGCCCCGACCTCTACCACTTCGAGCTCTGCGGCGACGCGAAACGCATGGGCGGCCTCTTCACCTCGCTGCCGTCGTCGGCGCAGCGCTGCGTCGTGTACCCGCTCCTCTCGCGCCTCGAGCTGTGCTGCATGGAGCAGGGCGGCCTCAGCACGGACCTCGACCCCGCCGCCGGGGGCAGGGCCAGCGGGGGGCGGCCCAGCGCGGTCCTCCTGCAGGCGCAGCAGGACGCGAGCCAGGTCGTCATCTCCGCCTACCCGCACAACTTCTTCTTCTTCCGCTACTACAACTGCGCGGACGCCGTCGGCGACCATGACAGCAATAACATCAGCAACAACAACAACGCCGGCGGCGGAGGAGAAACGGTGCCGCCGTCGCCGTCCGTCGTGATGGGCAGCGGTGCCATTGGCCAGCGCAACGGCGGAGTGGACGGGGCGCTTCCCTTCGTGGCCCTCCCCGGTAAGGCGGTGGACGTGAAGCCGCTCAAGACCGCCGCGCTGCTCGCCGGGCAGCTCGGCCTGCACCTCGTCGTGCGCAGCGGCGGCGCCGGCGCTCCGCTCGTCTTGCAGTCCCTCACTGACCCGGAGGTCCTCCAGGAGCAGCAACAGCAGCAGCACCCGGAGCCGCGGGAGCAGCCCTACAACAGCAGAGGCCGCAACAACAACATCAACAACAGCACCTTTTTGCCGCACGCGACGGACAGCGCGATGCGGGTGCAGTTTTGCCTGCACATTGCGGCCATGGACTTTCCACACCCGGAGCCGCCGCCGTCCGCCACCGCGGACCTGCCCCCGTCGCGCCGTCACACGACGCACAGCCGCGTGAGCGACGGCGGGCCCAGCGCGCGCGCCTCCACCGTCGGAGGAGGAGGGGAGGGGCCGCGCGACAGCGTCAGCAGCTTCGCGGCGCCGAGCGTGGCGAGCTCCGTCTGCCCGCCCTCGGAGCCGGAGGCGAGCGGCCTGCCGCCGCAGCCCCGCGCGTCGGGCGCGAAGGAGATGAACCTGCGCACCTCCACCGCCGGGACCGGCCTCGGCCACCCGGGGGAGGGCGTCGTCGCGCCCTCCGCCGCCTCGCGCGTGTCGCTGAGCGCTGTCGCCCAGACGCCGTCGCAGATCCCCACAAGCCGCGCCGACACGCCACTTGCGCTCTTCTCCGGCGTGAAGCGCAGCCGCGACGGCGAGCGCTCCCTCGCCGACACCTCCGCCGTCGGCCCCAGCCACAGCGAAGAGCCAGGCAGGACGGCAGAGCGGCCGTCGCTGACGGAGATGTTCCCGCTGGACTTCGCGGCGTTTGTGGGCGAGGGCGCCGCCGACAACGCCGCCGACGAAGACGAGGAGCTTCGCCAGTTTCTGGAAAGCTGTTCAGCCAACCTGCGCGAGCGGCCGCAAATGGAGGATGGCGTCTCCTATCCATAGCAGCAAAAACTCTGAGGTGCAATAAAACAGGTGTGCTCTATTATTTTTCTTTCATGTTTCATGGCCACATCACATTCACAATACTAAATAAATAAAAACATAAAAGAACAGAATTTGTGTTAGTCCGTTGAGGACAACACGTACAATTGCTATTTGCGCTACTATTTTTTTTTAATTCTTGGGACGCGTGTTTGTGCGCGTGTGTGTGATGTACCCGTTCTTTTTCTCTCTCAAAGTGTGTTATCTTTTTTTGGCCACGAAAAATCGACCTTTTTTTTTACCGGTTTATATGTATGTATAAATAAAAGTGGAGCCCAACTCGATTACTTCTTCTCTCTTTTCTCTCTTTACCTCTTTCTTTCTTTTTCTGTGCAGTTACTCTTTCCTTCTTTTTTTTTTTTTGTCTTTTGTATAGAGCACCCATGGCGGATGGCAAAAAGTTTAGCGCCGAGGTGCGCGATGACAACCCCTACAGCCGCCTCATGGCACTCCAGCGCATGGGCGTCGTCGAGGACTACGAGGCGATCCGCCACAAGTCGGTCGCCATCATCGGCGCCGGCGGCGTCGGCTCCGTGGTCGCCGAGATGCTGACTCGCTGCGGTATCGGCAAGCTGCTGCTCTTTGACTACGACAAGGTCGAGCTCGCCAACATGAACCGGCTCTTCTACCGGCCGGAGCAGCAAGGCATGACAAAGGTCGAGGCGGCCAAGGCGACGCTCGAGGGCATTAACCCCGACACCACCATCGTGCCCAACTCCTACAGCATCACGGCGGTGGACCAGTGGGACACCTTCGTTGAGAGCCTGCTGACCGGCGGCGTCGCGCCGCGGACGCCGATCGACCTGCTGCTCTGCTGCGTGGACAACTTCCAGGCGCGGCTGACGGTGAACGAGGTGTGCCTGCAGCACCGCCTCCCGTGGATGGAGAGCGGCGTCGCCGAGAACGCCGTCAGCGGCCACATACAGCTGCTGCTGCCCGGCGTGAGCGCCTGCTACGAGTGCTGCCCGCCGCTCGTCGTCGCGACCGGTATGCCGGAGGCGAAGCGCGAAGGCGTCTGCGCGGCCTCGCTGCCGACGACGATGGGCATCGTCGCCGGCTTCCTCGCGCAGAACACGCTGAAGTACCTGCTGCACTTCGGCACCGTCAGCGAGTACGTCGGCTACGACGCGATGCGGGACTACTTCCCGCAGGTGCACATCAAGGCCAACCCGGAGTGCCGCAACAGCACCTGCGTCGCGCGCCAGGCGGAGCACGCGGCGGCGGTGGCAGAGAAGGGCGAGGCCGCCCACCCGCTCTACGCCGCCAAGCAGGCGCGGCGCGTGCGGGAGGAGAAGGAGCGCGTGGCGGCGAGGGCCAAGGCGGACGCGTGCGCGGAGGAGTGGGGCATCACGGTCGAGGACAAGGGAAAGCACAGCCTCGCGGTCGCGCAGGGCGACGGAGAGGCGGGGGAGGGGCAGCAAGGCGGGGTGGAGTACGCCTACGCGGCCGGGCAGGAGAACGCGGAGGCCGCACCCGAGGAGTACGTGCAGGTCGACGAGGGCGAGTCCATCGAAGCCCTCATGGCCCGCATGAAGAGCATGTAGGCGGAGAAGAGGATGGCCTCCGCGCCACATACCCGCATGACACTTTGTATGCACACAGCTGTACCGCAGCAACGAAGCCAGAGCTTTGTGTGTGTTTGTGTGTGTATGTGGATAAAAAAGAGGAAAGTAGCAAGAACGGGAACAGACCTACTCCCACCTAAACAAAAAAAAAAAAAAGAATAAACAAAACGACTCATAATGTCAGAAAAAAAGAACAAAAAACAGCACAATGTTTAGTTGAGTTGATTGCAAGTGTATATATATATATACATATACGCATGTTCTGTTTTACTTTTTGTCTCAAGCATGTCTCTCTTTCTTTCATTCTCTCCCTTAAATCGTTTGCTTATTTAAAATTATTAAAAAATATTTGCAAGTAAATTTTTTTTTCGTTCTTGTTGTTTTTGTTTTACTATCGTATTAGAGGCGGCACGAGTCAAGCACATGGACATTGAAGGCAAGTGCCCGACGCCGCTGGAGCTCGGCAACTCTGGCTGGAACATCTTGCACTCCTCGGCGGCCGTGTACCCGTACCACCCCAACATGGAGCAGCAGGAGGCGATGCGGGGCTTCCTTCACGGCTTCTCGTACGCGTACGCGTGCAACTGGTGTGCGTACCACATGCGGCTCTACATGAAGGACCACCCGCCCGACGTGCGCGACAAGCGCAGCGTCTCCCGCTACGTCTGCGAGCTGCACAACGAGGTGAACGAGCGGCTTGGCAAGGACCAGGTGTCGTGCGACCCCGACGTCCTGCTCCGCCGGTGGCACCCGAGCTACCCCGACCACATGGAGGACAAGCCGACGATGGAGGAGCAGGTGGCGGCCGCGCAGCGCCAGCAGGAGGAGGAGCGGCGCGCGGCCGCGCTGGCGCAGGAGGAGGCCGACGCGGAGCGGCGCCGTGCGCTCTTCCGCCGCGGCGAGAAGCCGCAGAGCGGCGGCGGCTGGCGAGAGTGGGGAGGGCAGCAAGGAGGAGGCGGCGGCAGCAGCGCGAAGGGCGCCGCCGCCTCGCCGCCGGCCGCGGAGCAGCAGAAAGAAGAGAGCCGCAGCAGCGCCAAGTCGTGGTGGTTCGGGGGGGGCGGCGACAGCAGCAAGCGTATTCGCGACCCGCCCGCCAGCGGCCCCTCGGCAGTGCCGAAGGGCGGCAGCGGTGGCAAGGTGGCCGACTCGGAAACCGACGTGGAGTCGGTGCTCGCGCGGCTGAAGCGGTGTCAAGTCTACTGCCCAGAGGACGACAATCTTAAGTAGCGGCACCGAGTGTGAAGTGAAAAAAAAAATTATGTGCTACTACCCACTTGACCAACTTCACAGATATTAGATACAGTTAATTATATATACATATATATGGTTTTTTTTGTATGCTCACATGTACGCACGTACTGTGGTATTATTTTTCCACATTATACCCAAAAAGTAAGCAAAAAAAGTTACGCACAAATACACTATTAATTTAGTGGCTTATAAAAAAAAAAGGCAATCGTTTTTTTTTTTTCTTTCTAGTTTACGAAAAACTTGTATGTGTGCTAGTATTATACTTTTTCTGTGTACGCACGTATATGTATATATATATGTCAGCCAATGTACTTTTCTTTAAACTCATTTTAATACTCCTTTTTTGTTGTCTCGTTTAGTACACTCCGTATTTGTTAAACCAAAGATAATAAAAAGGATAAAAGTAAGATTCTGAGACAAATAGAATACACATAAATGTCAGATTCTGAATATCGCTCTTTTTTTTCTCCCATTGAAGGAGGACGAAGTGGCCATCTTTAGCAGCATGTGTGCCTTCCTCAGCACCCCCCTCGCGCTCTCGCCTTCCGCGGCGGACGGCGCGACCACGGCCACCGCCTCCGCCCCCGCCTCCCCCTCGCGCGCCCTCTTCTCCCCTGCCGAGGGCGGCGAGGACGACGAGGGAGAGGCGGCGGGCGGCTGTGGCAACGGGGTGCCCACCCTCTTCCAGCTCTGGTGCGCGCGCATGTTCGGCATGATCACCGTGCTCACCACGCGCGAGGTCGTCTTCTTCGACCTGTCGAACAAGGTCAAGGGCCCGGTGGAGGTGAGGCGGCTGCGACCCACCCGCACGCTTGCGGAGGCGCGAGAGGGCGTGAAGCCGAGCCGCACGGCCACGGCCACCTGCGCCTCTCTCATCCCGTTGGAGGTGGCCCTACGCTGCCACGTGAGCCGCCAGGCGGCGGACCCGCAGGACGCGGAGCCGGCGGCGGGCGCCGCCCGCGCGCGCAACTCCTTTTACCGCGGCATCGTCGGCAGCTCCGACGGCCGGGTGAACATCTTCACGGAGGACGGCTACGCCTTTGGGTTTCCGGCGCACGAGTGCCCGGTGCTCGCCGCCTACGCCGTCATACACAACCAGGCGGCCGCCGACGCCAGCACGACGAACACGACCGCGTCGACGAGCAGCGCCCCCGCTGTCACGCAGACGCTGCAGGAGTCGACGCGCCACATGAGCTTCGTGACGTGCGGCGAGGACGGCCGCATCTTCCTCTGGCGGCGCCGCGGCTCGAGCATGAGGCCGCTGCTGATGGCCGAGGGCAAAGCCTTCTTCCGCCACGCCGCCTTCTGCGTCTACCAGCCGCCGACGGTTGACATCAGCTGGCTCTCCGCCGATGTGCAGGACGACAATGCTTTCGCGCAGGTCAGCCCGGCGACCGCCTCGTACGGCAGCCCCGCCGGCGTCAACCGCTTCATGGTCCCGCATGCGGTGCTTGTGCATGCCTGCACGTGGAACCTGCAGGCCCGTGTGCTGGAGGAGGACACGGCGACCGTGACGCTGCAGACGCCCAAGTCGGCGCCGGCGATGCACTCCGTCACCGCGCTCGCCACCGACGGCGACGTGTGCCTCGTGGCTCGCAAGTGCGACCTGTACTACCTCACGATGGGCCCCGATGTCACCTGCACCCTCGCCCTCACCACCAAGGAGCGCATCAACCATCTCGTCATCGACGACTCGGTCGCCGTGGCAGGGTGCGACAGGAAGGGGTACATCTACGTCTTCCACGTGCGCAAGGCGCCGGCCGGCCTCACGCTGCTCGGGCAGTACTACACGTTCCAGTACCGCCCCATCCGCAGCCTCAGCCTGCAGGCGGTCAGCATGACCCTCGTCATCGCGGACGGCGCCGGCTCGGTCGAGGTGGTGCGCCTGCCGCCCGCGTACAAGCGCGCGATGGAGAACGTGGCGACGGTGCCGGGGCACCCCCTGCTGCGGCAGCTGCCCGCCGCCATGAGCCTCTGGAGTCGCTGCGCCATGGAGGAGGCGATCGCCGCGGCGGGGAAGCCCGGGCCGGACAGCGCGCTGCTCCGCAAGGCGAACGACCGGAGTATCTGGGAGGAGGCGCTGCTGCTCGCGCGGATGTCGATCCCGTTGGAGTGCAATACGTACATGCACGATGCAACCCAAATACGGTGATGGTCAATTAGTTGTGTGTTTGTGTTGTCGTACTTTTTATTGCATTGCGTCTACTGTTGCTTTTTTTTCTTTTCCCTATACTATTGTTATTATTACTGTTGTTGGCAGTGTTGTCCTTGTTGCTGATTTTTTTTTTTTTTTTTCATCGGACAAAGCACGCACATATATATGTACATTTGCATATGCAATTGCCAACAATCATTTTTTTGTGCCAGCAAGTAGAATTACATAAGAAATATGATAAAATAAAAAGCAGCCCTTTCGCCTCGGCACCCTTTGTTTGCTCATTTACCTGTTTCTTTTCTTTCTTTTTACCTTACGTCACTCGGTTTTGTTTTGTTTTTCTGCAAAAGTTTGTTTGCGTGTCTTGTTTGTTTGTTTTTAATTTAATCCGTAGATTCTAGCACACCAAGTCGTCGGCATGTACCGCCGCGCCTACCCCTTACTAGCCGCCAGCATCCCGCGCAGCGCGTGGGACCCGGCGCGGCACAACCCGAACTGGACGGACAGCTACGCCACCGACATCGCCGCGCGGCGCCACTGGCCGGCGAAAAAGTGGTCCATCGCGCTGGACCCCCGCACGCCGCGTGACTGGCTGCGCTTCTCCTACCGCAACCTGGCCTACGCCTACAACGGCGCCCTGCGCGCCTGCACCACGTTCCCGGAGATGATCGTCTACTACACCGAGATGAAGCAGCGCGGGGTGAAGGTCGACGTGGACACGCTCAACGTGCTTCTCACGCGCGCCGCGCGCTACGAGCACATCCAGACCGACGACATCTTTCTCCTCTTCGACGAGGTGACGGGCCTCGGCGCCCGGCCCGACATTGCCGCGGTGGAGACGCTGCACACGGTCCTCGAGCACAGCGCGCAGAAGCCCTTTGAGTGGCGTGAGGCGCGGCGCCGCCAGCTCGTCGAGCTGTACAACTACCTCGCGATGGAGGAGATCGCGCGCCTCGCGCCGCACAAGGCGGACGCCCTCCTCGCCGCCCAGATCGCGCGGCTGCGCAACAACCTGCGCCAGCTGCACGCGAGCCTCAGCCCCTCCGTCTACCGCCGCTACCTCGCCGTGGTGGACACCGGCGACCTGCTCCTGCGGGAGGTGCACAACTTTCTGTGGGAGTTCGTCGAGCCGGAGCACCCGGCGATGGAGCTGCCGTCGCTGCAGCTGCGCATTCCGCACGTGGGCACCGTGATGAAGCGGCCGCCGGTCGGCAGCGATGCGGCCGCGGTGAAGCCGACCGCCTTCGAGGACACCGACGTCTGCAGCGTCTTCCTCGCGGCGGTTGAGCGGTGCACCGACGCCGACCTCCACGACGCCCGCCCCATTTCGGCGCGGCGGATGTACCTTACGCTGCTGACGATGCTCACCCTCTCCGGCGTCCTCTACACCGCGGACCTCGTCGCCCAGCTGATGGACATCGTGAAGTACTCGCCCATCGACCGCAGCCGCGACGTCGATGCGCAGCGACTGCTGCGCTACGCCCTCCGCGGCTCCTCCGCCACCGAGGACGAGGGATACCGGCAGCTCTGGCGCCGCGTCGAGAAGATCGTCGACGCGCGAGTCGTCGGCCGCTACATCGCAAGTCGCGACCCGTGGACGACGCTGCACATTTGCTACGACGACAAATTCATGTTTCGCTCGTACCCGCCCCCGCAGCTTGTGGCGGCGCGCAGCGCGACAGAGAAGGACGCCGCAGGGCAGCAGCAGCAACAACAGCAACAACAACAACCGAAGAAAAGGGTTACCGAAAACGTCGAAGGTGTCAACACGGAGCTCATCCTGACGGAACAGCCGGAGGAGGAGGCGGCAGGCGGCAGCAGCAGCAGCGCCAGCGGCGCCACCGCCGACGACGCGCCAGCCACGGACCGCCAGACGGAGCTCCGCACGCCGGAGGGCCTCCAACTGCGCTGGAGGGACATCAAGAAGCTGATTGAGCGCACCGGTGTGCTCCGCGACGGCCCGAGCGGCGCCGCCGCCCCGCACGCGATGGAGGTCTTCACCGGGCAGGCCGTCTTCCTGCGCACCGTCGCGACCGGCCACCGCTACAGCGACCCCGCGGACGCCTTCTCCACCCAGGCCGTCGGCGAGGGCACGCAGGCGGACCACAGCAGCGCCGGCGGCGGCGCCTCCAGCGTGAGCGCGGCGGCCTTCGCGGAGGGCATGCACCTCACGGTGTGGCAGCAGCTCTTCGAGAACACGAAGGAGCTCCACGGCGAGATGGAGAAGTTTCTCGCCGACCACGAGGGCGCCGAGCCGGAGTTCGAGTGCTGGGAGGGGCTGCTTGTGACGCTGCGGTGCATTCTCAACTTTGCCGCGTCGCAGGTGCAGCAGGGCAGCAGCAGTGCCGCGGAGTCGCTCTTTAAGGAGGCGGCCGCGCTGCGGCTGCAGTTAGTGGAGCAAAGCCTGACACGCTTTGGTGGTCGGATGCGCATTTTGTGGCTTCAGGAGGCATAAGCGTTGCCAACGTTTAATCACTGAATTTTTGGTGATGAACGGTAATACTACTTACATATGTTTATTTTTATATTGTGATTGTTTTTGTTTTGTTGTAACAAGAATGGCTCGTGCTTGGGCGCGCTATATAAAATTTAAGCACCTCTATCAATGCCGGGGTTGCTATCCTTGTGAAATTGTAAAAAAATTAAAAAAAATTAATGTCGGTATGAACAAGTAAAATAATAAAAAAAAAATTGAAGGGTCAGCACGTGCGCGTACGTCTTTGTGGGCGTCTTGCGCGCCGCGCGCATTGTGCTCCGTTGTCGTCGGTGTATTACACTTTATTCACTATTTACTAAGGTAACTAA
>AUXK01000301.1:0-10196 GCA_000482165.1 Strigomonas oncopelti | reverse complement strand
AACTAATAACGCATCTTTCTAAAAAGTTCCAGCTGCTTTTTTAAAAAACACTGCAGCATTAACAAAAAAAAAAAAAAAAAGTTGAGGCTTTTTTCTCTCTATTATGACAGCGAATGTGTTGTAATTTGTTTACTTTTCCTCGCCTTCTCCCTTTTCCTTCTCCCTTCTCCCTTTTTTTTCTCTCTTTTTTTTTACTCTGTTTTCTGCCACCGCTATTTACATTTTAAGTTATTTACCTCTTCTCTTTGTTCTTCATTTGCCAAACACTTTTTACTTTCTTTCCACGTCGACAACGCACTCAAAAAAGCAAACTCTTCTGTTTAATGGCTCGTAATAAGCAGCACAAACAACGCTTTAGCTCTAAGCATGCTGTAGCCGATAAAGAAAAAGGCCGGCAAGTTGCTTCTGGTGCAAAGAAAGGTGCGAAGTATATCGCCCCTGATGACTACAAACAGCGTTCCAAGCAAGTAGCTCTGGCGCACCGAAACAAACGGGCGCAGGAGGCATTAAATCGAAAGCGCTTTGGAAGTAAGGATGGCATTCCGAGAATTATTGGTGTTGTCCCTGCAAATGAGTCTGGCAATTCGGAGGAGGTGATTCAGCTGATGTGCGGTTCTCTTCAAACGGAATACAAAGGCTACACCGCTCCGTTTACTGTTGTGTCGAAAGAAAAAAAGAGTGCTTTTACCTTTGTTTGTGAGAAAAACTGCAACGACCAAGATTGTCTCGATGTTGCGAAAGTGTCCGACATTGTTGTTCTTGCTTTGGATGCTTCCCAGTCCGTGCAGCAAACCATCACCGAAATGCAGAACGCAGAGATGGGCGGGGACGAAGACACACACACCATAGCGACTACGTGGTTTAGCGATGTGGGCTTGTGTATCACAGACTACACGCGTGACCTCATTGCGGCTATCAACGCGCAGGGTGCTCCCAACATTGTGGTTCTTATCCAAAATCTGCACACATTCACAGAAAAACAACGACAGAAGGTGCTCAAAGTTCACCAGCGGTATTTCCTTTCCGTGCTCCACGAAACAACCAAGGTGGTTGCGCTTAACGGGGACGACGATGTGTCAGCTCTGATGAGGCACTTGCAGGTCAGCAAGCTGCGCGAGCTAAAGTGGCGAGACCAGCGTCCGTACCTCGCTGTAGAAGAGTGCTTTTACAACACGGATAGTGAGCAGATGATGATATGTGGACGGCTGCGGGGAATGAACTTGTCCGCACGTCAACTGATTCACTTGACGAACCACGGCACTTTTCAAATTTCTAAAATTGAGAGAGTGGTGGACGACGAAATCGTGGTTGTCGAAGAGTCGGACCCAGCGGAAAGGGAGCCACTCGAGCACATTCAGCCGAACTCGACTTTGAACGATGAAGGGTTTCCCACCGAGGCAGATGTCGAATTTCACGAAAAGCAAGGAAAGACGTCACAATACGAGAGCGAGAATGCTGGCATATCCAACGAGCCCGGCTTTGGCAACGCGGACGAGGAAGAAAAAGTAAATGAGGACATCATTGACTTCGATGCCGTGTCGTATCGAACGACACAAACGGATTTGGACTTTCTCAGGGCCGAAGATGTAATTCGTTTGGAGAGAATGACGGATAGCGAGCGGCTCGCCGAGATGCAGCAGCTAAAAGACAACAGCGAGGAGGAAGCCTGGAACCCCGACGTCGTAGACACCCCCGTGAATCTTCCTGCCCGCCAGCGCTTTGCGAAGTACCGTGGTCTGAAGAGTTTTCCAAATAGCAAGTGGGACCCGACCGAAAACCTTCCCGTGCAGTACGCGTACATATACAAACTACAGGGCTTCTCGCGTATTCGTGACTGCGCTCTCGAAAACTGTAGCAACGGTGAGGCGGAAGTGGGCGATTGCGTCCGTGTTACAATTGAAAAAGTCCCTCAGTCCGTGTTCGAGAATCGCGGCGAAGCCGTGCTTATCGCCTCTGGCCAACTGGAGCACGAGCAAAAGTGGTCGGTTGTCCATTACCAGGTGCAGCGCTGCTCTGATTTCGATGAGCCTATAAAGTCCAAAACTCCGATGCTGGCTCACATTGGCTTCCGCAAGTTTTACGTCTCCCCCCTCTTCAGTGACATGTCTTCTGGCGACCGGACTAAATTTGCGCGCTACTTTCATGAGTCGGATAAGTTCCGCATGGCCACATTCTTCGGCCCAATTTCCTACAATCCTTGCCCTATAGTCCTCTTCCAGGTTCCCTCGCTGGAGGAGCAAAACGAAGGCAATCCCCTGCGCCTGGCATGCTTTGGCGGTGCACTACCTCCAAATCCTGATCTGCTGCTGCTCAAGAGAGCTGTGCTCACTGGTCGCGTTGCGGTAATTCACAAAAAACAAATTGTTGTCAAGTACATGTTTTTCAACGATGAAGATGTCAAATGGTTCCAGCCTGTGGATCTGTACACCCGACTTGGACGCCGCGGTAAGATTTTGAAGCCTGTGGGTACTCACGGTCTTTACAAGGCTGCCCTGAACGACCAAGTCATGCAGCATGACATGGTTTGTATGGATCTATACAAACGAGTTTTTCCAAAATGGACTACCATCCCCTTTTCCGTTTCAGACATGGCAGATGAAAATGACCAGGTGGTTGAGGAGTAGTTGACTAATCTCTTCTCGTCTTTCACTCTACTTGAATTTTTTTTTCTCTGTTCTTTTCACTGGTTCTCCTCCTTTTCTTAATCTTTTTGTGTTTTATCAAATATATAACAAGAAATAAAATAAAACAACATAATTATAAATCAATAAAAAAGCTTTTTGCTAACTTAAAAAAGAGCGATTAATTCTAATTAAACCCGACATAACATAACTATATGCTTTGCAAGTACTCTTTAATATAAATGAAATAATAAAAGAAAAAGTGATTTGTCTGGGATCGATTAACAGAAGAACATAAGCGAACGACACGGCGCTCATTTACCCTGCTCTTTGTTTAAAACACTGCTTCCACTGTGCCTTTTTTATGCGTCCTTGTAACTTAAACTATTCTCTCATCTCCCCGCTGTATCTTTTCTTTCTCACTTGCTCGTCACTCTCTTTTACATACACGCATGTATACATGCACGCATATGTATATGTATATATATATATTTGCAAAATCACACTTGTATATGCCCGTCTTGCATTTCGCTTTATTACACAGGATAAAGCTAAACACACGCACGCGTTTCAAAGTATTCACCGTTTGCTCCCCCATTGTTTTTAGGCTCTTAACGTTTTTCTTTGTTTTACATTAATTACCACGAAAAATACCCTTCCACTCAATGCGCCGCGTTCTTCAAAGCATCCCCAAAAAGTACGCTCGCCACAGCTCCTATGTCGCCGGGCTTTTTAACTACAAGGTGGTAGGGGAAGAGATGTTTCCCTTTCCCACTCACAAGTTCGACGCCGATGAGTCCGAGAATGTGCAGACGCTGATTGAGCAGATTCGCAACAGCGACAAGGACCTCAGCCTGGCGGGCTCTCGGATTGCCGGTGAGTATGGTGGTCTAGGCCTGGGCCACACCGCGCACGCGCTTGTTTGCGAAGAAATAGGCACTAGCGGCGACACTTCTCTGCTCGAGACCATGCAGCACTGTGGTGTGTGCTCCTACCTGTTGTCGACGGTGGGGACCAAGGAACTGAAGGGCAAGTACCTCACGGCGATGTCCGACGGAAGTGCCATTCTCTGCTGGGCGACCCAGGAAGACTGCGGAAGCGACATCAGCATGAACACATGCGAGGCCGCTCTCCAGGGCATGAACTACACCATCACCGGGAAGAAGAGATGCGCGTTTGCGAAGAAGGCGACGCACTTTGTTGTCCTGGCCAAGGCGAAGACGCAGACATCGACTGAGGCAGGCCCTACCGAGGTCAACCGAAACACCTTTTTTATCGTGAAGCGCGACGCTTCTGGCGTCAAGGTCGAAGACGACGCGGTGACCTTTGATAAGTCTCCGGTCGAAGACATTGTTGGGGTGGTTGGCGAAGGCTTCAAGGATAGGATGATTACGCTGTTCACGGAGCAATACGTGTACTCCGCTGCCCTCCTTGGCTGCCTGAAGCGTGTTCTGCAGGAGCTGCGAGACAGCGTGCCTGACAAGTGGGCCACAAGCACTATCGCCTCTTGCGCCTGCACAATGTACGCGATGGAGTCCGCCTTGTACGCCCTCACAGCGAATCTGGATCTCCCTACACCAGACAGCCTTTTGGAAGCAGCCTTAGTAAACGCCTTCATTCAAAGCCGTGCGAACGTGTGGCTCACGAACCTTTCCACAGCGACGCCGAGCACCGAGCAACTAGAGAATCTCTACTCTGCCGCGCGGAAGCTTCTTAGTCTTATGGAGTCGACCGACTTTCTCAACGCGACCGCAGTGTGCTGTGGTGTAGAGGACTTCGGACTTCTGTTCCAGAAGACGTCTACGCTTCAAATGATTCAGGCGCGGACTGCACGCTCGATGGGAGCGCGGGAGAAAATTCCGATAAAGGAAATAGACTGCCGCGCCATTGAGAACTCTATCGTCAACTTTGGAACGGCGGTGGAGTCCACCTACGTCCGCAACACCACGCGAGTCCCGTACGAACACCTTGTAATCAACCGCCTCGGTGAGTCGGCTGGTCTCCTCTACGCCGCGTCCGCGTGTGCGTCCCGTGCGGCGATGTGCAACAATAAGCGACTCCCCACCGCCAAAACAGAGAAGCAGCTTGCAACTGCCTTCATCACCTCGGCCACCGAGCGCGTGGATTACCTCTGCAACGAGTGCTGCAATATAGGTCTGACCGCCGATGACATGTACAAGCGCATTGCACTCGAGGTGTGCGAAGATGCTCTTGCCTCTCCTCACAAACCAAAGCAAACGATCCAGTGAAAAACTGAAAAAAGAAAAAAAAAAATAAGAAGGAAGAAGGAAAAGACATTTGGAAAAAAGAATCAACGTTGAGCTTTGCCTTTTATTGAGTATTTATATATTTCTCTCTCTCACACTGTTCGTTGTTGTTCTCTGTCTTACAACTAATTTTCTTTTTTTTTTTTTTTTCGTATCTTTCAATAGGTATACTAACAGTAATGATTATTTCTGACACAAGTTTAATAATATACAGATATATTTGTTTTATAAAGTAACAAAAAAAAAAATAATAACAGACAAAGGGCGAAGACGATCGAAACACATAGACTACATGCTCTTATTGCTATCCGTTTTATTAAGCGCTCGCAAAAAGAAAAAAATAAGTGTTTTGTAATTACACTCATTGCTGTTCAGGTCGACTTCACCTTGTTTCTTTCTCTCTCAATTCTCTTTTTTTTTTCACATTATCTCACTCGCTTTTCATATTATTTTTATTTTAAATTAGACACAACGCGTTGTTGAAGTAGTAGAAGTAGTAGAACATTACCGAGAGAGAGATTTAGAAGCCAGAGGATGCTCCGAAACACCGCAGGTCTGCACATGCGCCACATTGGCCAGGACACGCCCAAGAAGCACCTCCACTTTGTTTTAGAGTCTCGTTTGATGTATGAGAAGTCGTTCCGCGACGAGTGGATGCGAAGCCTGTGCCAGGCCATCGGCAGCTTGGACGAGCCCATGGCGAAGACAGTGACCTCCACGCGGCAGAAGATGCTGCAGCGCAAGGTGACGACCTTCCGCTACAACCAGTTTGGGCTCTTTACGACACCGTACTATCGACTTGCCAATGTCGACCGCTATCACGCGGTGCAGGGCGCGGCGGGCACGCGGGAGTGGGTGCCGTACATGAACGTGTCGTACTGGACCATGAACAAGATGGTGCGCCAGGGTAACTTGCTGGTCCACCGTGTGCACTACACGGGCTGGGGCACAGACAAGCACTTGAAGCAGGGCGGCTGGGAGCACCGATGGAACAAGGTGATGCAGCGGAACGTGTTGCAGTATAATCGTGTTTAAGGTAGTAATTTACATCTTACATAACTTTACATAATCAAATGACAAGGGACTATCTAATGTATAGCTTCTATTGCCTTTTTGTTTTTAAAGTCTTTTATGGCTTTCGCCGGAGTGCAAATGTGCTTTTTTTTTTTTGTGTGTTTTTCCCTTTCCCGTTTCTTTCCTTGAAAAGTACGTGCCGCCCATGCTTGACCTTCTCCTTCCCTCCCCCACGTCTTTCTTTTCTTTTTTTTCCAGAACTTTATTAAATATAAAAAGTCCAAAACCCAAATCGAAATGGCGAAAACTCTCACTGTCGGCATGTCTGCAAGCAAGAAGCTTGTCGTCACCGCGGAGGACGTGAGCAAGTTTGCCGATCTGATCCAGGATCACAACCCCATCCACTTAGACCCCGAGGCGGCCAAGAAGGCGGGGTTCCCCAATTGCATTTGCCACGGCATGTTCGCTGGCTCGCTCTTTTCGGGTCTTATGGCGACCGAGATGCCCGGGCCGAACACCGTGTACCTGTCCCAGAACACGCGCTTCATGGCCCCCGTCATCGTCGGCGACGAGATTGAGGTGCACATCGTGCTGCTCAAGTTCCGCCAGGATAAGGGTCTCATGTCTTTGAAGACAGAGGTGCGCAAGCAGGACCCGGTAAAAGGAGAGATTGTGTGTGCAACTGGCACGGCTGTGTGCCTCAATAAGAGCATCATCTTCGAAGGTGAGACACCCGAATGGACCGCGAACGAGTAAATAGCATTGACTTAATACCGCATTTTTTTTTTTCTGATCTCTTTTTAATCTATTACTGCTCGCATATTATTATTATTATTATTATTATTTTTCACCCCTGCGGCTTTGCGGTTAGAGCCTGACCCATTTCCGAGCCTCTTCGGCGGTGTACCTTTCAATTTTCTTATTCCCCCCTCCCTTTTCTCCTCTGTGTGTGATGTGACTGCGCACCTACACCAGCCTCTTTTTTTTTTTCTACCTTTTCCGGTGCAAATAAAAAAAAAAAAATAGTCACGCGTCCTTCACGTTGGAGCGAGGGCAACCAAAAAACTGCGCATTACAGCGGAGAGCGTAAAGAAATTTGCCGATCTTATTGAGGACCACAATCCGATTCACCTGAGCGACCAGGCGGCGCAAAAAGCTGACTTTCCCTGCTGCATTTCCCATGGCATGTATCCGGGCTCGCTTTTCTCCGGCCTGATGGCAACTGAGATGCCCGGGCCCAACACCGTCTACCTCTCCCAGGAGCTCCGCTTTGTGGCGCCGATGCTTGTCGGCGACGATATAGAGGTAAGCGTCGTGCTCACTAAGTTCCGGAAGGATAAAGGTTTAATGGCAATGGACACCATTGTAAAAAAGCTAGACCCCAAATCTAACAAGGAAATTGTTTGCATCGAGGGAAAGGCGGTGGGCATCAATAAAGCGTTGACCTTTGAGGGTGAGTCACCCCCGTGGGTGAAATAGCGAAAGCTTCTATTTCATTTCCCATTTCTGTTGTTCTTCTTTGCTGTTTTTTTTTTTATTCAGTCCATTTGCGAGCGAACACTTTCTTACCTTTTTACATTTTTTGACAAAAAAAAACAACAACAACTATACACCGTTTGCAAATAGTAGAAAGAGCAACAACAGCAACTAACACCCTTTGGCAGCTGCTGCAGGTTGCATATGTCTGTTGTGTTGAGAACATCTGCACTCATGCCTTTGCATATCTTTCGCCCTTTGCGGTTCTGCTTCCTTCTTTATAGCTGAAATATTAAAAACAAAATCAAAAACAAAAACAAAAGGAACAAGAGTCAAGTCAGCGTAGTAGCGTGGAAAACACACATGCTTCGCCGTGGAACGCTTTTGCTTTACTCCTCTCTCGAGCGCGGGTGGAGTGACAAGACGGTCTTCCCGAACGATCGCACAGGCCACTTCAACCTGGATGAGGCGGCGACGGAGCTTGACCTCGACCCTGAGTACGCCGCCTCGCTTTTCCGTCCCATGCACTACAACTACTCCGTCAAAGGCCAACGCTACCCGGGGGAGCAAGGCCGCTCCAGTCGCCCAGGCTCATGGAGCTCGTCGCGGGACCGCTTGTTCCCAATGTACAAGCGTAATTACAAAATGGACAAAGAACTGAGGAAGCTAGACTGGAGGCGTGTGACCACACAGTAAAAGTGAAGGAAACGGTGATGAAGTACTGATATTTTCATTTTTGCTCGTTCTCGCAATCACATATTTCTCCTTTTTCGTTTTGGCAGTTTTTTGTTTTTTCACACGTTTAGGTAAGAGCTTTTTTTTGTTGTTGTGGCCGCGCTAAGCTATGTAACTTTTAATTAAACTCATGTAAAAAACCAGCACACGTAACCTGGTAGCGCGCCTTGCTTCTAATCTCTTTAATTAAATGCTTTTATGAGATCCTAATCCCGCACAATGCGGTGCTTTTTTTTTTTTTCTGCTGTTCCTGTATGCGTTGCTTCTTTTCTCACATCTTCTCTTCCGACAGTTAGGATACAAAAAAGCTAGGTTTTTTATTCTTTTTCATTCTCTTTCTATTTCTCTGTGTGCGTGTGCTATTTTGCGAAACACAACACGAGACAGAGTTACTATCAATAAAGAAAAAAAAAAAAAAGGAAAGAAAGTAAGAGAGAGAACGAAAGAAAGAGGCCACACAAGTATTGTAGCACTCAACACCTTAAAAAAAAAAAAACAAGGTGTTGCGTTTGGCTTGCTCGCGTATTGCATTTTTGCATAAACAAGTATATATATATACAATATATACAATAACCCCCTATTTTAACATTTTTTAACGATGAACAGGTGGGCAGTCGATATTACCGGCATCAACTTAGAATCTGACCTTCGGCTGGAGGACACGAAACATGGCGAGAAAGATATCATTGCTCGCAATAAATCGATGAAGTTGTTTAGCAGAGAGGAGGAGGAGGAAAAGAAGGAGGACGACATCGGCGAGGTGTGTGTGCTGATGCAAGACGAGCTGGTGCAGGGCTTTATAAGCCGACAGGCGATGCTGGAGGAGGCCGCGAGCCCGCTGGCGTCCTCGCTGCGCACGGCGCAGTCATCGAACAACCCGCGCGGCAGCGTCTCGCTCGCGAACAACGACGCCGCATCGAGCACAAGCCAGGAGCTGAATAGCCCGATGGGCAAAGAGCTGCGAGTGTACAACAATTTCTTCAATCCCAATGACACACCACTTTTGAGCATCATCGGCATCAAGCAGCCAAACTACTGCGGCATCGACGTCGTCAATGCCTTCCTGGTGAAGCTGTTTGCGGAGAATCCGGACCAGGTGGAGCGCTTTTCGAACAATCCGCGGCATTACAAGCTGTACATCGCCGACGAGTATAGTGGCGAAGCCGAGATGGCGGTCATCCTGGACCGTCCCGCGAAGGAGTTCATCACGTGCTACACCGTGCAGGCGCTCCCGGCCGCCAAGACGTACATGTTTCCCGTGAGAAAGGAGCTGCTGCCCACGACCGCACACGACATCAACATAATGGTCAACATCAAGCCGCTCGACCCGACCGCGAAGCCAGTGCAGCGGGTGTGCTGTGTGCCGAGCGACATGCTGGCGGAGAGTCTCGAGGCCCTGCTGACGGCGCGGCTGCCGTCCAATGCGATTGTGCAAGGCTCGCTGCGCATCAAGTACGGGCCGGTGGAGCTGAACATCAACGAGTTCTACAACTTCGGCGCCGGCTGTGGGTCGGTGCAGTGCCCCGTCTCGGAGTTTACGCTGCTCTCCCTGCACCGCTTTGGCGTCACCGAGGTGAACGTGAACGGGCGCGTGGTCGAGGCGTCGAGCGGCGACGCGGTCTTCACGGACCCGATGGAGGACATCGTGATCGACATGGACGTCGATGAGGCGCTTTCCTTCCAGCAGTTTGAAGTTATTAGCATCAACCGGTACGGCGCGCGGCAGCAGCGCCTCTTGTGCGTCGATGGCGAGCACATTTACACAATGCGCCCCAACGCGGACGCGAACGCGGCCACCACGGAGAGAACGATCCAGGACATCGAGGACGTGCGCACAGATGTCAAGCGGCCCAAGTACTTGGAGATCGAGTATACGAAGGCCTCCAAGTTTGAGGTGGACCATTTAGAGTGCACCACCACGTACAATAGGGCGCTTTTGGAAGAAAAGCTGCGCGTGGTGCGGCGCGAACTTCGCAAAAAGGAGGCGGAGGCCGCGGCGGCGGCGAGTCGCAACACGAAGGGATTGAAGGGGTTTTGGTCTAACTGGTGGAGCGCAAACCAGCAAGGACAATTGAAAAAAAAA
>AUXK01000300.1:0-10224 GCA_000482165.1 Strigomonas oncopelti | reverse complement strand
GAATAAGAGTAATATGCTAAAGGGCGAGCGACCCAATAATCGTGATAATAAATACTTACTACAAACTGCAGATACCCATAGAAAGGGAAGGAAATATAAATAAAAAGTGCAGAGACCGAAAAAAGAAAGTGAGAAAGAGAAAAGACAGAATAAAGCAAAATACGAAATGAGTACAGCGTGAATTATGTGAACCACCAAACACGGTTTGATAGAAACCACGACAGTGGCCTACGTACCTCAAAAATAAAAAAGTATGTACTATTAAATTTGTAAATGCGTATATTTTTTTTTCATTCGTGTAATAACGTTGCAGCAACGCGTAGTGTGAAGTATACGTTTTTATTCTCAGTAAGACAAACAAACAAACAAACAAACAAATGAAGCACAAGCAACTATAAACGAGCATTGAGATGGTAAGGGGCGATAATAATAACAGAAGGTAGAAAAAAACGGGAGATTGCCCCGTCGGTTTTTCATTGCGCTGCAATGCGCCTTACCTTTCCCTTCATCTCGTGAGCGGGCTCAGGGTCATTGCGCATACACTTTGGCGTGTGCTTGTAAACTCTTTATTATTATTATTATTATTGTTTGACATGTAATAAGCTCATTCATTTTTTATTTTAGGCCGCTGCTCCGTCCGTGTTGACTTCGCCCAACAACTTGAACGAGTGCAAAAAGGTCGGTGCAAAGGGAGTTTTGGGCGAAAGAAGCGACTCCCCGCGAAGGTCCATCTTCACTATCTTGGCTTGCGGGAAGGCGCGCATGAAGAGTTGGTGCTGCTCCCGCACCACCGGCTTCTCCGAGCACACGTACACCGTAACGGGGCTCTCAAAGACGCCCGCGGCCAGCTCGGCCTCCCCGATGTCAACCTTCTGCTGCATGTGCAGCACCTCGTCACTAAAGCGAAATCTGGTTTTGCCGTCGCGCGTCTCCAGGGTGGACAGCAGAAGGGCACGATCGACAGCGCTGAGGTTCTTTTCTTTGAGAAAATCGTTGACCTCACGGGCGGAGGAGAGGGTGTGCGGGACGCTCTTCATGACGTTGGTCGCCGAGTACGATTGGGGGTCAAAGCTAAACAGCTGGTCGAATGACTGCACGAACAGGGTCACGCCGTCAAACTGCTGCGGGGCGTGCAGCGCGGCACACATGGCCACCATGGCGCCAAAGCCAATGCCGCACAGCTTGGCTTTTGTAACCACCACGTCCTTCTGGACGAGTGCCACGTCGGCGGCGCAGAGCAGGGCGTAGTTGTCTGATTGGGCAGACATGGAGTGGGAGTAGTTGTGCCCGCGAAGGTCTACCGAGTAAATTTCGATCGGGTCCGTCGGCGAGAGGCGCGAGAGAGGCAAGTCCGCCGTCGGCTCGTGCAGCAGCTGCTGAAGGTACGCATTCGAGCTCAAAAAGTCATGCACGGCCACAATCCGCGACGGCGCGCGAGAGTCGAGGTGCCACCGAAAGGTTGAAAGAGTGTAGTGAAGCGGCAGTGGGGTATCTTTAATGGCGATGCCGGCGGCAGCCGCGGCGCCTCCGTGACTGAACACGTTCTTGACAAAGCTCTTCATTGAGCCTAAGTGCCGTGTGAGTAAAAAATATGTGCTAAAGGGAAGTCTTCTGTGTTACTGAAAACTCAGAAGAAAAAAAAAGGGAAGACAGACCAAAAGCTTAATTATGCTACTTCATCGCAAGACAGGCGAAATAGAGAGTGTAAGAGAAAGAGAGAGAGAGGGAGACATATACATACTGAAGAGAGAATATAAAATATTAATATTGGGTATCGTACTACGCTGTGCAGAGACGAAAGACAAAAGTAAGAAAAGGAAAAAATTGTGTTGCTCGGTCGGTACGTGAGGCGACTGCCTTCACTTGTTTGCACCGATCTAATAATTTATTTTGGGTAGTTGAAATAGATATACACTGTGCTACAAAACATGCGAAATTGCAAAGGCATTTCAAGTTTATTTACATTAAAATAACAAACAAAAGGAAAAATGAGAATAATCATAATTTGCCATTCCGGGGAGAGTGGTGGTTGTGTGGACCGCTTCCCGTGACCGTACATGAAGAAAGGGAGAGAAAAGAAGTAGTTGCGTGTGCAGCTTACTTTTTGCGCGAAGAGGTGGAGAGCGGCCCGAAATAAGTGGTCCACTCGCTCTTTCCGTCCTTACCCTTTGCCGCGTTTGTGGCGCCCAAGTAGTCCGTCATGTTTTTACCACCGCCCATGCCACTGGCTACCCGCTTAGCTGTGTTGACGAGGGCAACGGAGGAGGTGGGAAACGTGTTCATGCAGACGCAGCGCACGCCACGCGCGAGAAGCAGCAGCGCGGCAAGCCATGGCTCCTGCACCGCCTCCGTCTTCCCGTGAACCCGCTCGCTCTTCTGCGTCCGCCGCGCCGCTGTCTCGCAGACGCCGTCGGTAATGAGCGCTGCGGTCTGCACGTGCTCGAGCGTGGTGTTCACGATCATTTCGTATGTGAGCAGGCTGCACAGTGGGCCGCAGAGAAAGAAGAGGATGGAGCCACTGCGCGCATCCTCCATACAGCACGCCAGATAGTCGGGCTCCACCGGGTACTTGCCAGCGGTGCACGTCAAGATGGTGCTGTTCTTCCCCTTCGTGTCTGTGCCCCCCACGACGCCCTCCACAGCGTTTGGGACATCGCCAAAGGGGTCCACGACAAGGAGAGAGGCGCTGCTGTACTTGGCCGGCTTGGTGTTCGCCCTGCGCACGAGCAGCGTCGCCGTCAGCTCGCGCGAGATGGTGTGGAAGGCAGAGAGGCACGACAGGTGCTCGATGGGCAGCGCTTGAAAGGTGGAGTCAAGACACAGGTACAGGGTGTACTTGGTGCTGGCTGTTTTAAAGTACTCGGCAAAGTCGGCAAAGAGCGGCGAGAGAAGACGCTCCAGCGCGTCCAGCTTCTCGCAGACGTCTTCGGTGCGCAGACGGGGCCCGTCGCGCTCGCTCCTTGGCGACGGCGCGGTCGCCATACTGGTCAGCATTGACTGCCTCTCCGCTTCAAGAAACCGTGCAAACTCCGCATGCCATGCGTGGACGTCGTCGACGTCAATCGCGTGCCGCCGCACGTGAAGCACGCCGTCCGGCTGCCGCAGGCTCACAAAAACGGCAGACTCGTCGGCTCGGTTCACCAGTGTGAACACGACACCGTCCAGCGTCGTCGGCTCCACCTGGTCCGGCGCCGAGCTCCACTCGCTCGCCGTGTTGAAGAGAGACAGCATCGGGGACGCTTGGCTCCATTTTTGGTACAGTGTGTCGGTGAAGTCCGTGTCAAAAAGCTCCTCGCGGTCTACAACGCGCTGCGTAAAGCGCCGCGCAAGGCCGCCCTCCTCCGTCGCCACGGGGTACTTGCTTGTCGTGGTGAAGAGGACTTGCATGATCTCGGCGCCTTGGGCGTGCTCCACGGCGCAGCCGGCCGCCTGTAGACGGCCCCACAGGACGTAAAGATCAGCCAGCAGCAGATACAAGTACGAGGCCTTGCCGTAGAAGCAGCGCCGCTCGGCATTCCGGATTACATCGAGACAGATCTTTTCAATGAAAAGCGCGTTGCCGCACAGTGGGTGGGTGAACGGGGCGACCGGGTGCGCCTCCTCCGGCGGCGGCACCAAGACCTTTGACGCGTGGCTCTTCGTGCCTCCACTCGTGGAGACGGGCACGTGCACAGGCACAGGCACCGCCGCCGCCGACTGCCGCCAAACCTCCTCCACCGCCGCCTCGAGAAAAGTTGCGTGGCGCTCGCCCGCCGTCGCGCGCGACCCGACGGACAGCTCAAAGTTCTTCTGGTACTTGCAGTGCACCAAGCTGTAGAGGGCGTCAAAGTAGGAGGGGTGGCGCCCGTTCGCCACCGCCTCGGTCGCCGCCTGCAGCAGCTCGAGAATGTTCAAGCGGCACGCGTCCGCCAGGTCCTTGTCGTCGTACGCAATCTTGTAGTGGTTTAAAGCGTTGGCCATTTCCTCCGTAATGTCAAAGGTAGGCTGCGCCCACTCCTGCTGCCTCCGCATCGTCTCCTTTTGCTCCGTGTTCGTCTCCGACGGGTCGCGCATGTACTGCAGCACCTTCTCCGTGAGCTCCTGTGGCGCTTCCGTGGTGGGCAGGTGCAGGTCGGCCATCGTCATGCCGCGATACCCGAGCAGGACCCGGTCCGCGACCAGCTGCACAGCGGACAGTACGTCGGCCTTGCGCTGCAGTAGACGGGAGATTTCGGTTTGCAGTGACGGGGTCAGCGCGTTCCCGATTGTGCCATTGAAGACCGGCACAAAGAGGGTCAGATCGTTCTCGACGTCGCGAACGATGTCCTCCAAAAAGGTCTTGCGCTCCTTCAGTTGGGCGAACACGCGGCTGCAAGCCTCCATGTCTTTCCCACCCTTCATCACCCATCCGTGGTCAACGACGACCACATCGTCGGAGGCAAGCGACACCTCCAGAGCCAAGAGTCGGTTTTTCCACTTTTTTGAGTTGGCGAGGTAGTCGCGTGTTTTCGTCTGCAGTGACAACGACGACAGCTGCGGGGTGTCAAACACACCCAGCTCTACCATCTGGGTCCAGCGCTGAGCCACGTAGCGAAACCACTTCTCCTCCATCTCACACGCAGTCTGTAGGCGCAGCGCCGCGCGGACGGAGTTGTTGTGGTTGTTGTTGCTGCTGCTGGTGTTTCCGCCGTCGCTACCCTTCTCCCTCTCGCTCGCAATGACGGCTAGCAAACTTGCCATCTCAGAAGCGATCGGCTCCTTACTGCGTGCGGCAAGGAGTAGATCCAGGCGCAGTAGCATGAGCTCCATGAAGACGGGGTGCGACAGGGCGGAGGCGTATGACGCGATCTCTGTCGTGATCGCATCAAAGGCCTTTTGGTTGTCCCCATGAATGACGTCGCACTTGGCGATCAGGAGCAGACAGCGGCCCATGCCTTCCACATCCCCCACGCGCTCGCACAGACGGTAAAGCGCTTTTGCGAAGCGCTCCGCCTTCTCTGTGTCACCAAAGTAGTAAGACAGCTGCGCTTTGCGCAAAATGACATCGTGCAAGGTGCCCGCGAAAGGACGCGCATAGACGCCGTCGACGGGCTGTCGCGCGCCGACATCGGGCGGCTGAACCTGCGCAAGGCCGTCTTCCACGAGCGCCCAGTACTGCAGCGTGGATTCCGGCAAGGTGTACAGCTGCACGCCTTTGCGCCCCGCGCTGCAGAGGCACGCCGCCTTTTGGCTGTACAAGTAGACGCACTGCTTGACCAGGCTCGCCTGGAAGCTTGCCTCGCCGTACCGCAAGGCCGCCATGAGATAGGTCCACTGGCAGACTGAAAAGGCAAAAAGCTCCATATTGTGGTCCAGGAGGTGCTCAATCATCGCGAGATAGATCTCTTGCATGGCTTCCGTGTTTTGTGACGCATCCACAACGCCCTCCCCCGAAACAGCGCGCAGCAGACGCACATCAACCATGTAGCCAAACCACTCCCCCGTACGCTGTGGTACCGGGTGCGCCTCGTACCACCGCATGGCATCGCTGTCGTCGCTCGCCCCGTCGCCAGCCTCGCAGTGCATCTCTCGTGCCCGCTCATTCACGCTCTGCCAGAGGCACTCCACGTAGCGCAAAAAGAGCAGAACACAGTCTTGCTTTGTCGGGAGGTCGTGCCGTGTCGGAGCCGTTGTCTCTGACGGGCTGCCGCATCCCCGCCCCCCTCCTCTCTTCTCTGCCGCCGATTCAGCAGCGGAGTCTTCGGTAATGGAAAAGAGCAGATAAACAGCCCGTATCGCACACAAAATGTCATTCAGCGATGTGGCAGCTTTTGCCATTCCAGCCAAGGTTCGCGTTTTCTGCATAGTGCCTTGAGCGCCACCGCCGCCACCGCCGCCGCCGCGACTGCGCGTCGTTCCGTTCCCCACAGAGGTAGAAAAGATGGTGGTGCCGGTGGAGATGGTGGTGGTGGCGCTCGCATTTATTCCCAGCACATCTAGAGCACAAAGAAGCAGCCTTTTTATATCGAGCAACGAGAGCGCACTCCTCTGAATGCAAAAGGAGGCAAAGTGGATTAAAACCGTTGCTTTCTGCAGGGGCTGCGACTCGACCGCCACGATGGCCTTTCGCCACGCCTCCTGTGCCTGCTTTTGGTCGTCCGTCACCGTGGCCAGCGCCATCCACGCCAACGCCTCCGACTGCGGGCTGCCGCTCTTGGCGACGCGAAGGGTGCCGTCGATGGGGAAGCCCAGCTTTGTGCGCGCCGTCACCTCCTCGACACAGAACTGACTGTGGAATTTGGTCGGCAGCACCTTCGTGAGATCAGCCACAACCTTGATGCCCTCCTTCAGTGCATCCGCGGTGGGGCAGCTTTGCAGCAGCCAGCGGCCGAGCGCGGTGATGATGCCCAGCAAGCGCTCCTGGTTTTCGTCGTTGTTGCGGTTGTTGAGAGAAAAGGAGAGGTGGCCCTGGATTGAACGCGAGAGCATCATCTTCAGGCTAGGAAACAGCAGCGTCTTGTCGCACGAGGTGTTGACCAGACGGCACACGACCTCATAGTAGAGGAGAAGCGCCTGCGTTATCTGGCGCACCCGCGTCGCCCGCGCGCCGTGCGAGGCAGCAATCGCGGAGTTGGTCGACTGCTGCACAATTTTGAGCCCCAGCTGGTGCTGACTCGAGAGGTCCATCCCTTGCATGCGGTCCTTGAACAGCGTCGCGTGCGTAAACAGCAAGTGGGCGTACCACATCCAGTCAGACTCGCGCGGTTTGGGAAAAGGCGCGACAGGACTGGCGGTGAGGGTTGCCGCCCCCTTGCTCGCCGCGGACGTGCTGTTGTTGTTGTTGTTGTTGCTTTGAGTGCTAGAACCGTCTTTCCGATTAAGCGCAAAGAGCGTGCCCCAGCCGAGCTTGCCGCTCTTGTAGAGGTCATCGGCAATGTCGCACACATCCAACGCGGTCCGCTCGTCTTTGCAAGCGACCGCCAGGTCCACCATGCGGCCACACAGCTCGACCGAAGGGTCCTCCCGCAGCAGGGCAAGTGCGTCCTTAGAGACAAGGGCGCTCTTCTCTTCAGGGGTTACGGGACCGAGCAGTCTCCCCAGAAGGAACAGCAGCTGCTCTTGCGGATGCGCCACCGGGTCCATCTTGGTCACGCCGTGCAGACGGCACACCGTTGGGTACAGGAGGCAGAGCAGTGCCTTTGGCGCCGGCGAGGGGACGCGCTGAATGACGTCCCAGCACACTTCCTGGGCCCGCTTCAGCACCGGGCTCCCGCTGTCCACCTTGTTGAACTTGACAACGTACTGCACGAGCTCGTCGTAGGTGAGCGCCTCCGCGTCGGCGCGCAGCACCGCGGTGTCCCCTTTTTGCTTCATGTAGTCGTACAAGAGCGTCAGCACATACAGAAGGGCGAGCTCGACCACGAGCCCGGCCTCGTGCCGACAGCTGATGCCGGCACCCACCACGTACTCAAACATTTCCGCAAACCTGGGCGACAGGCCTTCGAGCTTGCCGGAGAAGACGAGCGAGCGGCTTACGCTAAGAAAAGTTTGAGCCGCGTTGACAATAACGTGGAGATTGGGAAAGCCGAGTGCGGAGAGGCTGTGGCCAATAGAGGCGGCTTGCAGTAGGTGAGTAATCATCGCTGCTGCCGCACTGCTGGCAACGCCTGTTTGTGCCGCCGCCGCCGCTGCTGCTGCTGCTCCCGCTGCTTCTCCCACGTCATCGCTTCCCTCCTGCTGCTCCGCGAGGAGCACCTCTACCAGGCACTGATGGCCCTCCGCCTTGATCAGGAGAGCGTCCTTGTACCTCTCTTCGACTGGCACTGGCAGCTCGGACAGCGTCTTCGCAGTTGACTTGGCAATGGGCAGCAGCGACGAGTGCAGGTCCTTCATGCACTCGCGGAGAAGGGAGGCGTAAAGCTCAGCCAACGAGAAGGGGACGGGGGAAGCCGGCCCTGTCGCCGTGCCATCGGGCGCCGCCCCCGCGATGGTCCTGGCGCTCTTGTGGGCACTACTCATGCTCTGCTTCTTTTTCGGCGCGTTCGACTCGGTCGCCTCACCCTCGCCCGCCGCCGCTGCCGCCGACGTCGGCGGCGCCGCGGTCGCCGAGGGGAACGGGGGCAGTTTGTTAAATGCTGCCTTGATCAGGAGAATGCGCTTGGAGGCAGTGGTGACAATCTTGGACTGCTCCAGGTTGAATAGTGCCTCCTCCTCCGGCAGCGTGAGCTGCGTGCTGTCGGCCTGCATCCGTGCCTGTGTGCGCCGCAAGAGCCACAGGAGCGGGAAGTCCATCGGACAGCTGAGCTTGTCATTTTCAAGCACGACCGCGTAGTCCCTTTGGAGGGCAAGGAAGATGCGCTGGGCGAGATGCGACAGATTGTCTTCGCTGAAGTCGGCGAGGCAGGACTCGTACGTGACGTCGACGAACAGCTTGGTTTGCGTGTAGAGCGACGTCGTCTCCTCCAGCGTTCGACAGACCCGGTGGATGGTTTGGCGAACGCTGCCTAGCGTGGCCTCTTGCAGCAGCGGCAGGCACAGCGCCCAGAGAAGGGCGCAGCCCACCTGCAGCGCGTAGGCGCGCTCCGACGCGTCCTCTATCATCCGCGCGATCCCCATCGCCGACTCGACATCGCGCAAGCACTTCTTGATCTCGTCGGCCATGTGGGCACTCAGGTACGAGACGTCGATTGCTTCGGAGAAATCGAGCAGTGCCTCCTGCTGGCACTTGAGTATAATCTTCCCGTACATGCCAAAGGTCTTGCACCGTGGGCTCTTCTGTGCGCTCAGCTTTTCTGCCGCGGGGAGGGCAGCGCGCACCTCCTTTCCGGAAAGCGCCAACGCCAGCACGACGTCGGCGAGGACTTCGTCCATGACGACGGGCGAGATGGACACAGAGTCCAACGCGTTCGCGCGCGTCGCCTTCGACTTAGGCCGCGCGTTGCTGGCGCTCGTCGCGCTCGTCGCGCCCGTCGCCCCCGGCACCTCGGGCGCCTTCTCTAGCGCGGAGAGCTTCTCGTAGGATCCGAGAAGGTCCCCTTTGACGCCGTCGGCGTCCGCGTAGCCGCAGAGGAGCAGCTGCGAAGCGTAGGTGGCCTGAAAAACAGGGTGCTTCGTAAAGATGGAGTCGCCCTTGCTCCCCTTTGGGTTGTGCCCGTCCCTCTCGGCGGTTGTGGTGGCAGTGAAGCGCAAGATCTGCACAAGGAGGCGGTCGTTTTCGAGGCGGGCGGCGAGCTCCAAGCACACGTGCAGCTGCGCGAGGGCGTCAGGGAAGCGTCCGAGTCCGCGGAAGCAGACGGCATAGCGGAAGAGCCATTGCAGATGTGTGTAGTCAAAGTTGTTGGTCACAAGACGCTCGAAAATGGCAACCACATAACCAATCACATCGACGATGTCCTTGTGCTTCCCTGCCTCGTAGAGGGGGGCCAGAACGTTCCACAAATGGTCCAGTCCAAGCGCAAGCACCCAGCCGTCGTTCGGGTACTCGGTCACGGCGACAGCGATGCCCCGGAGCACACTACTCGCGCACACCTGGCGCTCGCTCACCCACTGCTGCCCGCGAAGAGACGGTGAGACGTGGTGCAGCCGCACGGCCGCTTCGCAGTAGAAGCTCCTCGCTTGCAAGGACGGCGAGGCCACCCCACCTTGTGCAAAGTAGTCCAGACAGCGCCCGGCGACGTCCCAGAGCTCTTGTTTAATGGCCGTTTCGCAGCAAAGCACAAACAGTTCAGACGGGCAAGACAGACCTTGACCTTGTGAGCTCAGCTTCCGCATTTTGTCATACACGTGCTCAACATCATTTCGAGTCAGCGAGGGGTTTTCTAGAGTCGCTTTAATTTCTGTGAGCGTCGTGGCCATCACTCCCCTATTCACGGCTTAAAACGAAAATATATAAGTAATAATTATAATGATGAGCGAAGGACAAGGTAAAGGAAAAAAATATATATATGATAAAAAAAAAAAAATTAGTAACCGCTGTAACGCAACTAAACGATGCGCGAGGAACAAAAAACAACGAGAAAAGGGGAAATCATTGTAGCAGAGGCGTCGGTATAAAAAAGTGTAGTTGAGGCTCCACACATATACAGAAACAAAGCGACAGCAAACATATTAAATGAACGGATTTATCTACGCTTATAAATTGCAAATGTTGTTATAATAATTATATTTATTTTTAAATTTTTTTATTGTTTGCGCACACCAATTCGTCAATAAAAGTCCGTCGCAATATATATCAGGGAGGGCGTCTTCTCAACAGCAACAACACAC
>AUXK01000299.1:0-10240 GCA_000482165.1 Strigomonas oncopelti | reverse complement strand
AAGCAAGCACTGCGAACGGCGAAGAGGTTGCGTACATCGACATCAACACGAAGACATACATTAATAACACACACATATATATATATATATATTTTTTTTTAATTTAAATATACTTTGAGCGTACATGCGCTCTGCGTTCATTACCACAGCGGCCCCCAGCCAAAGTACAGCGTCGTGTAGTTATCTGTGCGCACGGCCTCTTGAATAAGAAAGCCGACCTGCTCCTCCGGCCCCATCGCCATCGTCTGGTCACGCACCGCGTCGTCGTCGAAGGCCTTCGACATGAAGAGCAGGTCGGGCCGCTTGCAGCTCTCGGACGTGGTGTTGAAGGGCGTTATGTTGCTGTCCTGCACGGCGAGCTCGGTGCCGCGCAGCTTGTTGCGGATGCGCTCGGCGACGTCCTGTGGGGAGCGGCTCTTCTCCATCATGTTCTTCATCTTGCCCTTGTACTGCACGATGGGGTCGTACACGAAGGCGGAGAGGAGCGCCATGATGCTGTCCCGGTTCTTCTGCAGAATCGTCTGCGTGTTCGTCGCCGAGGCGCGGAAGACCCCGTCGACGCCGAAGACCTCCATCGCGTTGGTGAGCATGCGTGTGAGACGGAAGGGGACGGTCTCCGGCAGCACGTGGCGCAGCCGGCCGACGTCGAAGCTGTCGCCAAAGTCGATGTGGACGATCTTGCCGGTGGACATGGAGAGCAAAATGTTGCCAAGGTGCCGGTCGCCGAGGCCGAGGACGTAGCCGACCATCGACATGGTCGCGAGCGAGGTCGTGAAGACGTTGCGGCGCTCGATCCACTGCTCGGCCGAGTTCGCGCGGTGCCACATCGCGCGGCTGATGTCGATCGCCTCGCAGTCGGGGCTGCCCATCACAAAGTCGAGCACCTCCGTGCGGTGGATGATGCTCAGCTTCTCCCACTGCCCAAACGACGAGACGTAGTTGCGCAAGATGGTCGCCTCGTGGTGCGTGCGCACGTTCGAGATGGTGTTGCGGTAGTTGCAGATCGTGTTGTTGATCGTGTTCGCGTTCTCCACCCACCCGAGGAGGCCGACGTTGGAGCTGATGGGGATGACAGGGAAGCGGTGGATCTGGGCGCTGTTCGGCGCGCGGTGCTGGTTGAGCAGCACGTTCACCATGCCGAAGAGCTGCATGACTCGCTCGTCCATGCGGATGTCCTCGTTGCCTTTGAGGCAGTACGAGTACAGGCAGCCGTCCGACCCGTTGAGCTGCACGCGGCGCGGCCGCTTCTTCGAGGGAATCACATCGAGCTTGGAGCTGAAGGACGCGATGGTGGGGTACTCCAGCTGGCGGAAGTCGTACTCGCCGAAGACGCAGATGGAAAGGTTGCGCAGGCGGAGCAGCGGCTCGAGCGCCTTCTGGGGCTCCTTGCCCAGCTTGTCCGTCACGTGCTTCGTGATCTCGTCGACGAGCTGGCCGACGATGGTGGCGGCGCGCTCCTTGTCGCCGCGCTTGTAGTCCTCCAGCACCCCTTGCACGTACTTGCCGATGTTGCCGACCGTGTAGAGCAGGTGCTTTAAGTTCGCCTGGAAGATGTCCATCGTGTTTTGCAGACGGTACACCACCTCCTCGGCGTCCTCCTCGTACTCCGCGTTGGGGTTCCACGCCGTTGCCACCTGGCTGAGGTTCTCCCTAATCTTCTCAATCGGGATAGCCGACACGTCGACGAGCAGCTTCGCGACGGTTTCGGCCTCGTTGCAGATGCGCTTCTGGCAGTGCTGCACGATGGAGTGGACCAGCTCGCGCTTGCGGACGAGCTGCGGGCTCGGGCTCGTCTGCATGTCATCGGACATCACGACGACGAGCAGCGGGAAGACGACGGCCTGCGGGTGCACCTCGCACAACGAGCGCAGAATCATGCTGATGACCTCGCGGACGTCGTGGTTGATGTGGCTGAGGTGCCCGATGAGCTGCGGGATCGCCAGCACCCAGTGGTCGACCGGGATGCGGCTGATGCTGTCCGCGACGGTCTCCTTCAGCAGCGAGACGCCGTTGTGGATCACCCACAGCTGCAGCAGCCGCATGACGCCCGGCAGGGCCTCGCTCGAGTCCTTGCAGCGGCAGATGGCGGCCACAAAGCCCTGGTGCGCGGCCTCCACGAAGGTGTGCTGCTCCTCCGGCGTGAGGTTGTGGTCACGCTGCTGCACGCGGTAGTTCATGAGGCCCCAGCTGTGCCACGCCTCGTAGCTCGACGGCGACGAGCGGATCGCCTTGTGGAAGTGCATGAGCTCGTCCTCGCGGAACCCCTTTTTCCAGAAGAAGTCGGCGTGGAGGTCCTGCTTCCACCGCCCGAGTTGCAGCTGCGCGCTGCCGTAGCACTCCGCGTTGGTCTCGACGAGGTCGCTGCCGCGGTCGGCGAGGAACTTCTCCATGAGCGCGATGGCCTCCGTCTGGTGCCCCTGGCCCCAGATGTGCGTGATGTAGCCAACCATCACGAACGGGGCGTGGCTCGCGGAGTTGTGGCCGGGGCTGCCGGGGTTGGCCCCGCTCGTCGTGCTCGTGCCGCCGCGCTCCTCGGAGAAGGTGCCCTGGCGCAGCCAGCACATCGCCCAGTGCGTCAGGCGCGGGTAATCGCGGCCCATCGTCTGGCAGAAGTGCAGGATGGTGTCCGACATGTCCGACGTGTTGAGCACGAGCGAGTGCAGCATGAGCGAGCGGAAGCTTGGCATGAGGGAGTCGCGCTTGAGCAGCTTGAAGCGCATCGCCCAGCGCTCCATCAGCTGCCGCCGCGCCTTGGACGTGCGGCACTGGCAGTAGTCAATGACCTCGTCCATCTCGGTGAAGTGCTGGAGCATGACAATGTTCTCGTACGCGTGGGCGTAGCTAATCGGCAGCAGCGTGCGCAGGCTGTCCTCGAGCGCGAGCTTCGACTGCGTGATCGACTGCCGCAGCGACTCGAATACGGTGGACGACTTCTCCTTCAGGGCGTTGTGCAGACAGTTGCTGTTGAGATAAAAGAGCCGCGTCGAGGCGTAGTTGCGCTCGGTAATGCACTCCGCGAGGGGGCTGACGTCCTCCCAGCGGCCGAGGAGCCACGCGGCCATCGCGCCGCAGGTCGCCACGCTGCTCGACGGCGGCATGATCGAGTGGAAGCACGCCTCCTTTGCCGTCTCCAGCGCGCGGTCCCACTCCCCGCAGAAGCACAGCGTGCGCACGTAGCCGTCGACGATGCTCGCCGCCGTGCCGAGCCGGATCGCCTCCGGCGTCACCGACTTGGCGTAGACCCATTGCGCCTCCTCCCACCACCGCAGGAGCTCATACCCAAACCCTTCGCTGTCCTCGCCGCCCTGGTAGTGGATCGCCCGGAAGAGACCCACGACCGACTCGTGCATCTCGCGCTGGCTGTAGAGCCACGCGAGCGGCCACACCACCTTCTGAATCACCTCCTTCGACATCTTGATGTAGCGGTACGTCTGCAGCGCGCCGTGGACCTTGTTCTCCATGTAGCTGATCGCCTTGTCGTACATGTTCGTGCGCTCGGCCGCCTTGACAATGTTGTCGGACGAGAAGAGCGCGTTTGGCTGGAAAGGAATGTGCGACGAGTTCATCAGCTGCGCCAAAAGGTGATGGTTATTCGCGGCGGTGCCGCCACAACCGCCGCCGCCGCCAGCAGCTACGAGGCTGCTGCCGCTGTGGTGAATGCGGTGCGTGTTTATGTTGACAGCCGTCAGGTTGCTCGTAATATCCGCCACGTGCGACGTGCTCGGCGTTTCCGTCGTGGTGGTGTTGTTGTTGGTATTGTTCGTCGTGCCGGCCGCCGCGCCGCTGCCCGCGTCCGCGCCGAGGCGCCGCTTGGAGTTGGTGGAGGTCGTCGAAACATTGAAGCACTGTCCGGTGCTGCGGTTCATTTCGGGGCTCTGGCTGCCGTTGGCCGACCACGCCGTGCCGTCGCCCTTGGGGTTCAGCGAGGCGTCTGTGGAGTCAAAGTCAAAGGCGCTTTCATCGGGCTCGTTGTTTGTGGTGTGCGTGTTCGCGTTGTCTAGGTTTGCCGTGCTCTTGTTAATGTTATTGTTGTTGGTGTTGTTATTGTTGTTTCCCTTGCTGGCGCCGGCGCTCGCCCGCGCGTCGGTCGTGGTGGCCACCGGCGTGGCGGCGACGATGGTCGTCGAGCCTGTTTCGGCGCCCGTGCGCGGCAGCGTGAGCGGCTGCGGCTGCGTCGGCTGCAGCGGCCGCGGCGGCGCATGGTGCGACCCCGTCCACTCCTCCCCAGGGCTCAGGAAGGAGAAGTGGCTGCTGTTGGCGGAGGTCATGCTGTAAATCATGGAGTCGTTGTCCGCCGCGTACACGCGGTGGTCGAGCGAGCGCAGCTGCTTCGCGACCTCGGGCTTGATGTTCGGCTGGTTGTGGTCGAGGTAGTCGGCGAGGGTGAGGCACTTGCCGGAGAGCTCGCTGTCGTTGCAGTTCAGCACGACCGTCAGCACGTCGTTGACGCGCTTCATCTGCTCCGCGGTGAGCGTCTCGTAGAGCGACTTGAAGGACGGATGGAACAGCTCGCGGCGCAGCGGCTCGTGCTTGTCGAAGAGGTCGACCATCATGCGAAAAGCGGGACTGGGGGACACGAGGATGATCAGCTTCTGCAGCTCGGCGAACCACTCGCGCAGCTTGTCCTCCTTCACGCGCAGGCCCCACTCGATGTGCTTCATGAGCAGCGCCGTCTCCTGCGGCGAGCCGGCCGGCACGACTGGCAGCGGGTTCTGCGCGGCGGCCGGGTCGGCCTCCTCCTCCGGCAGCTCCTCCGCCGGCGTGCTCATCTTGTAGTTGTTGCCGGTGCCGACGCTGCTCGTGAAGGACGAGCTGTGCTGGTGCTGCGGCGGCAGCAGCGTGCTCGTGACGGTGTACGCCGAGGCGCTGCGCTCGTACGAGCTGGTCAGGCAGTCGCGCAGCTCCTTGATGACCGCCCGCCCGCTGGGATGCAGCGCCGCGAGCACCTTCAGAGACTCCCGCACGCCCGGCGTCGAGAGTCGCGCGCCGAGGTCCTCGTTGAGGTTGCAGTGACGCGTGAGGGTGCAGATGCCGTGCAGCAGCGTCGAGAAGTACTGCACCGCCTTCAGCTCGCAGACGATGTGCACCGCCGCGCAGAGCGACTGGCCGCGCACCTCGACGAGCTGCTCCGACTGCTGCACAAACTGGATGAGCATCGGAAACACGATGGGGATGCAGTGCGGCGGGATGTAGCTCGCGACGACGACGCGCAGCGAGAACTCGCGCGACTCCGTGTGGTCCTGCAGCGCGACGTCGACGAGGCGGGGGTACAGCCACGCCCACGATTCGGACTGCTCCTTCCCGGAGAGCTTGCCCGGCTTGAGCGAGCTCACAACCTCGAGCACGCAGCGGAAGAGGGCGTGGTCCGACGGGACCCAGAGCTGCTCCAGCAGCACAACAATCTCGGGCAGCACGAGCCGCGCGATGCGCTCGTGGCGGAGGGTCGTGATGGCCGCGAGCACGTGGAGGGCCTCGATGCGGAGGGCGGGGCTGTCGGAGCTCTTCTTCGCCACCTGTACGACCGCGCGCACGGCGTGCACGCCGCCGACGAGCTCCTTGCGGTCCTGCGTGTAGCGGATGAACTGCAGCAGCGTGCGCAGCGCCTGCGAGCAGACCACCTCCGAGAGCGACACGTCGAGCATGCGGCTGAGGGTGCGGTAGACGATGACGGTGTAGTCGTACGTCAGCTCCAGGTCCGCCTCGTCCTGCACCGCCGCCTCCTCGTTCTTCTTCTTCGTCGCACCGGTCGCGAGAGTGTTGACGGACGGGTCGACGGCGCCGATCTGGCCGTAGAGCGTGAGAATGTTGAGCAGCTCCTCGCGGGTGGAGCTCATGCCGGTGTACACGTGCGTGAGCACCGAGACGAGGTGCTGCTGGCTCTGGATGTTCTCCTGCTCCGGCACGGTGCACATGCGGTTCATCCAGACGAGCGCGTTCACGACGGCGTGGCAGAGGGCGGGCGAGGACGTCTCCTTCAGGATTTTGACGACCGGGCCGTACAGCTCGGCGACGTCGTCCTGGTACTGGAAGATGGTCTTTTCGTTGCGCACGAGGGAGCTGAGAATCGTCTCGAGGGTGCGCAGCACAAAGAGGGTCACGACGTCGGGCGAGTTCACCTCGTTCAGCTTCTTGCGCAGGGCGTAGAAGATGCGGCCGAGGTGGCTGCTGAGCGGCCGCACGCAGAGCCGCGTGAAGGTCTGCAGGTCGGTGAGGCTGCGGATGAGGGTGCGGGTCTCGCTCGTGTACTCGAGCACGACAACGCTGGACTCTATGGTCACGTAGAGGCTCTGCTGCACCGACTGCACAGAGCTCGTCGGCTTCGGCTCTTGCGTGATGGCCACCAGCAGCTCCACCATGCGCTCCCGCACGAGCTGCGAGCCGCCGAGGAAGCTCAGCAGGGCGGAAAGGATGCGCTGCTCCGAGAGAAAGGGGCGCAGGTTGGCCGCCGCGGTGAGCAGCGAGATGACGTTGAGCTGGCAAATCGGGTCGACCTCGAGCTGCGCGTTTTTGACGTAGGACTCGAGGACCTCGGTGACGCGGGTGCTGTAGGTGGAGGTCTTGTTGTCCTTCGCGTACCGGACCCACTGCGAGAGGCACGTGATGACCGTCTCGCTGCTCTGCAGGCGCACCGCGGAGTCCTCGTGGCGCTGGTACGGCATCACGAGCGCCTTCAGCTCCTCGAGCTGCTGCACCGTCGTCACGGGGCTCCGCGCGAAGACGCTGAGGGCGACGCGCAGGTCGCTCTTGACAGGCTGCTGCTGCTGCTGCTGCTGCTGCGACGTCGCGTTCGTCGTGTTGCTGGTGGGGCTGCCGAAGAGGGAGGCGGGCGAGGCGCTCTCCGAGGCGGCGGGCGAGTCGGCCGGCTTGAAGTACTGCGTGATGAGGCTCATGACCGGCCCCTGCGCCGTGGCGGCGGAGGAGGGCGGGCCGGTGACCGAGGCGCCCATCGCCGTCGGCGACGTCCCGGGCAGCGACAGCTCCTGCGCGTGCAGGCCGCCGGCGCCGTAGCGCGTCGTGTGCGGCGCCGGCTTCTCCGTGGCGAGCGCCTCGTCGGGTCTGCGCAGCGTCAGCTCCACCAGGCGGTCAAGCGCCTTCTCGATTTCGGGGCGGAGGGTCGGCACCGCCTGCTGCACGCTCTCCGCGTACTCGACGAGCTTCGCCGTCAGCGCGGCGGTCTCGAGAAAGGAGATGCAGCGCCGAATGAGCTCCACAACAGTCGGCGGCACCGCGAGGCCGAAGACGGTGGCGGTGGTGGTGGCGGCCGACGTGGAGGCGCCGACGCCGCTGCCGCTGCGGCTGCCCGTGTCGTTGACCTCCTCCTTCGACAGCCGCGCCTCCGCGGAGGACGCGCGGCTGCCCAAGCGGCTGCCGTGGTGCGGGCTCGTCCGTGCCGTATTGTCCGGGCTGCCGCTCTTCGCGTCGTTGTTGCCCTCCGAGTTACTCGAGTTGCCGAGGCTGACAATCGCGTCCTCGCTCCTCCCCTTGGGGCTGCCGCCGCCGCCGCCGCCGCCGCCGCCGCGCTTGCCCTTGCCGCCGCTGCTGCTGCGAGGGGGCAGCTCCGCGGCCGCGATGTCCTCGACCGAGGGCAGCGGACCGGCGCTGCGTGCGGGCGACACTGGCGTGCGGCCGAAGGGGAAGCCCTGTGCGTTGCCGCCGCCGGTCGGCGACGACACGGGGCTCGTGCCGCTGAAGCCGAAGCGGCTGCTCGTCATGCTGTAGTTGCCCGTGGGCGAGGCGAGCGGCTGCTGCAACTGCGACTGTGTCTGCGACTGCGACTGGAGGGTGGAGCGGCGGTGGCGGGGCGGCTTGTAGCTGCAGATCGCCGCGAGGATGTGCCAGCACGCCTCCTGCGTCTCCTGCCGCGACGCGTAGCGGTGAATGATGGAGTCCAGGTTCGTCTTGTTCGACGCGTCGAGGACGTCGAAGCCGACGCCCTCGATGAACTGCGCGACGTTGTCGAGCTCGTGCGCCTTTCCGCGCTCGTCGCGGACGTTCTTGACCGGCTCCATGATGGTCGCGCAGTAGGTGCACCGCCGCGGCGCCGACGCGATGTCGACCGGCGCGATGACCGGGATGAGGTCGCAGACGGCCGCGCGCACGAGCGGCGACTTGGAGATGCGCATCTGCTCGGTCACGAGCACGCACAGCTGCGGCAGCGCCTGCTTGTCGACGCAGTGCAGACCGCGGCTCCAGAGCAGCGCCCGCAGCGCCGACAGCGAGGACACGATGCTGCCCTCGTTGCTCTGGCTCATGTTGAGCTGCCGCATCGCCTCATCGCACGCGCGGCGGCTCTCGATGACAATCTCGTTGAGTCGCATGTCGCTCGTGCTGCGGTAGAGGGCGACGAGGCACTCGTACGCGGTGGTGCGCAGGAGGCGGTCCGCGTTGCCGGCGAGCAGCGTCGCCAGCTGCGCGATCTGGCCGCGCAGCTGCGCCGTCACGTACCGCGGGCTCGCCTCGGCCGTCGTCGCGCCG
This sequence comes from Strigomonas oncopelti, assembly GCA_000482165.1. Taxonomy (NCBI): domain Eukaryota; phylum Euglenozoa; class Kinetoplastea; order Trypanosomatida; family Trypanosomatidae; genus Strigomonas; species Strigomonas oncopelti. Next base: position 1,765 of record AUXK01000299.1, on the reverse strand, counting down.
AGCAGCATGACGTAGAGGTACTGCCCTTGGAACGGCGTCTTCGACTGCTGCTGCATGCGGCCGTGGAGCTGCATCAGCGCAAGCTCGCAGGTGTCCTTCAGCTCTTTCGACACAAAGTTCTTGAGCGGCGGCTCGTGCGTGCTCTGCTGCTGGTCAAGCTCGAGCATGCGGCGGTACACCCGCTGCGCCTCGCGCGCCGGCTTCTCGCGGCCGCACTGCATGAGCATGAAAAGGCTGCGGCAGAGCCGCGTGAATTTGGACGGCGGGCTCGTGTAGGGCACCGGCAGCAGCGCCTCGATGAAGCGCGCGGCGAGCAACAGGCCCGCCTCGCTGCCCTGCACGCGCGACAGCTCGGCAAGGGTGTCGCGCAGGCGCTGCTCGAGGAAGAGGTCGCGGTACATCGGGTCGAAGTTTGTCAGCGCGCGCATCTCGATGGCCTCCGTCGCGTCGCGCATGACCACCACCGCACACGGCGCCTCGACCGACCGCTCCAGCTCGCGCAGCAAACGGTCCACCTCCTCGTCGCTCGCGTCGCCGGCGGCGCCGCCGGTGTTCGCGGTGACCTGCCCCACCGCGGCCGCCGCCTCGCCCGTGTAGTCCGCGACGGCCGTGAAGCTAGTCTTCGTGCCGCTGAGGTACACGCCGGAGGAGTTGGCCGCGTTCGCCGCCGCCGTCGTTGCACCGGTCATTGCGACGGCGTGGCGCACCTGCGGCTGGTGCTCGCTCGCGGCCCCGGTCGCGCTGCCGCCGGACGTGATGTTGATGTTGTTCATGTTTGTGTTGACAAAGGCGTTGTTGAGGTTCGCGTTCATGATGTGCACGGCTGTGGTCGACGAGGAGACGTTTTTGGAGTCGTTCTTGCTGTGCGCGGCGTTGCTGCTGTTCGGGCCCGTGAGCACGGTGGGGAAGTGTGCGGCGGCCGCGGCGGCCGCGGCCGCCGGCGCCCCCGGGCCCCTCACCAAGATGGCGCCGCCGCGGTTGTTGCTCGCCTGCGTGGCGCCGAAGCTGGAGATGCGCGCGCCGCCGGCGGCGGGGCTGGTGGTGTTGTTCCTCGTGGTGGTCGCCGTGAGGGCGGAGGCGCCGGGTGCGGGCGCTGGCGTGGCCGCCGCGCTGCTCACCCCCCCTCCCGCGGCGGCCGCCGGGATATTACTGTTGAGGACGGTGCTGGAGGGCACCATGAAAGTGCCCTCCGAGTTCCCCTTGTCCTTCCGCTTGAGCGTCATGTGCGTCAGAAACGGATTGCCGTTTTTCTGGTTGGTCGCCCACGTGCCGCCCGCATTGCTGGTGATGGTGCTTGTGTTGTTCGTGCTGGCGTTCGCGCTTGTGTCCACGGAGGCCGTCGCGGTGGTCGGCGCGGTTTGGTGCCACAGATTCTGGCTGCCCGACGACTTTGTCAGCGGCTGCGGCTGCGCAGGCGGCGCCACGGGCGCCTTTCCCTTGCTGGGAGCTGCGTTTCCCCAATGCATCGTATGCAGGAGTCACTAATGCTTCGATGATACTAGTATATATATATTTATTTTAATCTCCTCTTTTTGTCGAGTTAAAAAACTTTATTTATTATTTGTTTTCCGCCTGTAGTAATTTTGTTTTGCTTTTTAAGATTCTATAAATAGAGATGTGTGTGTGTGTGCGTGTATATATTTTTTACCTTTTCGCCTTTTTCTTTTTCCCGATAATTAATAAAAAAATGTGTTATTACACTTTTTATTTTTTTTTTACGTTTTTTTTTTTTTTGTTTGTGAATTAGAAAAAAAAAAGAGACCGA